>WSXT02070420.1:0-12328 GCA_011762715.2 Neuroterus valhalla | reverse complement strand
GTTGAAAATTCAAGATGTGAAATTTCAGACGATTCTAATACTTTCTCAATCATAAATGATGAGAATGTAAAAAATTCCCATTGTTGTGATTATATTATTCGCTTGATGTTCCCCTTAATTTCAAATATTGTAGTGCCATGAAATGTGCTTTTGCTAGGGGTCGCTCCAAAATATTCTCCCAATGTCGCGTTTTATCATCCAACATGCATGGATGATTTAGCATCGATTGTTTTGTTTGGCCTCCTCCTAAATGCTAATCCAGTCCACTGTTTATGGTTATCTGGATGTGATTTGCTCTACCCGTGTCAGCTGTTTCTCTCATTAATTTTATTCTAACCGTTGCAAACATTCGGGGATAAAGCGCTTCAAATGGAGGTGTAAACTTCAAAAAAAAAAAAAAAAAAAACACTGCATCTGCTCTTCAGGAGAAGATGAGCTATGATCTCAAAATTACTTCCCCATTGCGACGACATCTATGATGATATGAATTAAAAATTCGTTTTACATATTTGTTCATTTAACTCCTCAAGGAGCTCCCTCCTTACACATCTATCTCCACTCTTCCTCCTCATTCCTTACCTTCCTCTCCATCTTACTCATCACCCCCTTGACCCATGCAATCGTCCTTTTTACCCCTCATTCATGCAGAATTACCTCCATGCTTATCCCACTCCTCTCTACCTCCTCGCATTCTCCCACCCAGTGTTACACCTTTGCATACCCTTTCCACACAATCCACACATTCTCTTCTCCTACGTCCCCCCCCTTTCTTACACAAATATCGTGCACTCTCCGTTGGCATAATCCATCCATATTGCTTATTATACCTCGACTCTCTTATCCTTTCCTCTCCTTCTGCCTTTTCTCTCCATGCCATTCCTCTTAACAATCTCATAAACTTTTCTTCCATCCTTGTGACTCCTCCTCACTTCATCCGCATGAAAACCATTTTTACGAAAATACGTTTTTCTCTCTTAACATCTCTTCTCCTGTTCTCCTTCTACCACCTACACTCCCTCACTAGCCTACTCCCGCTCTCTGCAAAGAGTTTTTCCTCATACTTACACGCTCGGCTACCTGTGAGCATCGCTTAACTCGGTCTCCCCTTCTCCCTCTTAAAAGAATAACTAAGGTGAGCTTTTGTCCAACCCCAGTGTTAATTTGATGTACCTCTCCTGTACCCTATTTACCTCCTCACTTTCCTTTCACCTCCATAGCTCTACTCCATACAGTAGCACGCTTATACCCAGGAAGTCAAACAACTTCATTCTTCTTTCGAAGTCATCTGCCAACAACCTCTTTCCCACTCCCCAAACCTCCCTCATCACAACATTTGCCCTCCTTACTCTCTCTCTTTTATATAACCATTCAGTTCCCCATTCCTTCTAAATACAAAACCCAGGTACACGAACTCTTTCGCCTCCTGCACAGCTGCACCCTTCCACTTCCAATCTCCTCCCTTGTCCCTTCCACACTTTCTCCTGAACACCATAACCTTGGACTATTCCGCATTTGACTCCTATCCAGGTATCTTCTCAACCTCTTCATCATCTTTTTAAGACCTTCTCGCTTTTTGCCAACACGACTATGTCATCTGCATTTGCGAGTGACCAAATTCTAACCCCTCTTACCCTCACTCCCCCTACCACTCCTTCTTTTAGCTTACTCTCCATGTCAGCGATTAGGATCGTGAAAAGCGTTGGGCCAAGCGGAAACCTCTGCCTTAACCCCTCATCCATCCAAAAACCCTCCGAGATCCTCTACCTCCCTCTTACCCTATCCTTCGTCTCTTCATACACCTCCCTTACCCTCTCACTTACCTCACTCTATCAACTGGAGGAAACACTCCTTTGAGATCTACGAAAAACGCGTGAATTTTCGACCCCTTTTACGCCATTTCACTGTCCAACAAGTGCTGCAAAATATAAATATTGGCGTTGGTGCTCCTTCCCGCTCTGAATCCCGCCTGCGTCTCCGGCAATAAACCTTTCCCTTTGAGATCATTTCGTTGCCTCTACATCAGTATCATCGCGTATACTTTGCACGCAGTATTCATCAATGAGATTTCTCTGTAATTTTTTTGCTAGTCCCTGTCCCTTTCTTATACAGCGGCTCAATCGACCCCTCTCTTCACTCGCCTGAAAATTCCTCACCCCTCACCATACCTTCTTAAATACCCCTTTTAGCCTGTCTCTAACAGCTGGTGTACTAAAAATCCACGCTTCGTTCTGCATCCCTTGCAAGCCTGATGTCTTGGACCTTCTTAATTTTCTCATTTGCAACTTTATTTGCGCGTCACTTAACTCTGGCCCTCCCTTCTCTCTCATTCTTCTATCTCTTTTATAGCTTTTTCGTTGGTCTGAGCCCTGAAATGACTCTTCAAGAAACTTTCTCCAGTCCATACTTCTTATCGTATCACTTATTCCCTCCTTACGCATCCTAAACCTATTAATTATCTTCCACATATCCCCCTCGGTCTTAACACTTTTCAACTCTTCTTCCAGATCAATCTCTCTCCCTTGCTCTTTCTTATTACACATCATCCTGAACTACTTCCCCATTTCTGCGTACTCTTCAATCTTTGCGGTACCCTCACTCCATTTTTTTTAATTCTTTTAAACCCTACTCCTCATCCTTTTGCATTCTCTATCTCACCACAGTTTCACCATCGGTTTCGGTTTATTTTTTCTGAACCTCTTCTTTTGCATACACTTTTCCACCTTGACTTCAAGATCTTCCCATATCTCTTCCACCAACTCCCCTTCCGAAACTTCTTCTAACTGCTCCTGGTATTTCTATATAGCCTCCTTCGTCCATATTTCTCTCTCCCCCATCGGAAGTTCTTCTCTTTGCCTTCTGCCGCCTTACCCTCACTATACTTGATCTCCCTTCATCCGAATACTTAAAATAACCCAACCACCTTAAAAATTTTTCTCAATCTCCTCAAACAATCTTCTTTCTACATCGCATGCTCTGAGAACCCACTCTTTGATGGTTTGTCTATTGCATGTTAAACCTTATTTATGGAATTTCAGACCCCTCTCCTCTATTTCAGAGATCTTGGAGATTCTTTTAGCCTTCTCCTCCTCTTCCTGCAACAGTAGAGCATAAAAAGGTGTCCCTGAACGAATACGGCAACAATTTTAGTTCATTTGAATGTTTTTTACAGATTAGAGCTCATGAAATTTTCAAATCATTGTTTGAGGCTTATTTTTTCAAGTAACTTCCAGAAGGTTTTTATATGATAAATAAAAGATTAGAAGAATGCAATTTTTTTTCGTCGAGTACTATTTCTTCGAAAAATTTCTTATAGAAACTCACGGAGAATCAGGAGAACAACTCTCTGGAAATGACTTCTAGCAGCATGAGTCGATTCAATAATATTCCCATATTATTGAAAATGATCTAAGCATTGCCCAAACAAATTTTTATTAAATAATACACATCCCGGCTGTTCATCGACAAACAATAATGCTTTGAGGATACCGTTGTGATTGCAAATATCTCATCAATAGTCTTCGAGAGTTTCGAATTCAGATTTGAAACAACTTTCGAATAATTAAACAATTTCAATTAACAAATGGATCATATTGTCACTCTCCAGTAAAAGGAATTCGAGTTTTTAGAATCAACCTCATATGTGTTGAAAAACTGTCCGATAAGATACTTTGTTATGAAAAATAATTATTTCTATTTGTTTAAACGGATTAAATAACGAAAACATTATTTTCCCATTTTTTTACATGAAGATTTCGTTTTTTCAGATAAATCCATTCCAAATGTCTAGCAAGTAGATCTCTTTGGTTTTTTTCAATAATACTAAATAATTAGTAATTCATTTTAGAAAATTTTACAAGCCGATGCATAATTTAACCATGCTTCAGTAGATAAATTGAGTTTGTTTAACACCATCAATTAAATGTGTAAAATTAATGGGCCTGCACTGTGATATTTTGATGTTGTACAGCATTTCATAATTTTTAAACAAATTTATTTGACAACTTACTCTGAGACTGGTTTTTAATTGAAAAACTATTTTTTTTTTCATGAGATCTACTACAATTTTCGAGAAAGGTTTCTCTATTATGATACTGTATTATCCTAAAGAAGAAATGTTTAATATTTCTCGAATTATTTATAAAAATTAGTTGATCTTCTAAAACAATATATAAAAAACTCTCAGTTCGTTCATGTTTCTCCAATTTGAATTGTGTTTCATAGAACTGTGAGTCCCACTGTGAGCGGGGTTAAATGAGGTGTCCGTGGACAAATTAACTTTAGGCCTCAACTACTTGACCGATTTTGATTTCCCTTTTTTTCAGATTAAAACTTATGAAATTTCTAGCGAAGTTGTCGGGTCATTTTTCCACATGAGCTGTTTTTTTATAAAAAAAGAAAATGAAAAAATAAATAAAAATAATCATCCCGAAGGAGACATTTCGTGGGAGTAGTTTTATATATTTGAAAAACTATTTACAATTTTAATAAACGAATCAATCATGAAAAAATAGGTTTTTTAGTAAAAATGTTATAAAAATAATGCAGATGTGTCTCTTTAGAAAATACACACCATTTGTTAACAACCGTAACAAATTATGTGAAAAATGTATTAATTGTTTTTCCATTCTTCAAGATATAGATTTTGCTTTTCCAAAGAGAAAAAAATTTGATGTATTTAGAATTAGTTATCATTATTTTATAGCTATTTTTAAATTATACAAAACAATAGGTATTTGTTGTTAAAAATTCAATGAACAAATGCATAATTCAGCCATGTTTAGGTAGATAAATATAGTTTCTTCAACACAATCAATTGAATATGTATGAACCTTGGGCCTTTACAGTTATATTTTGCTGTTGGACAACAATAAAATTTCTACTCAAAAAGCCAAAAATTTGTAAACAAATTCAATGAACCAATTTCTCCGTGGCCGATTTTAATGGAAATACTATATTGTTTTTTTACGGAACGCAATTTTATTTGGAACGACAAGAACGAACGGAGTGTTTCTTCATACATTTTTGATAATTTTGACTCATGGCCAAATTGAGTATTTTTTTATTATTTTTTTGGACAACAATTACTAAATGTGTGAAATTAATGGGAAACATCCAAAGAAAGTAACTAGCAAGACAATGAGAATATATTTCTCTGGAATGAAGGAATCTTTATGTTAAAAAATAGCAGAACAACAATACTCATTTGCTGAATTTGTTCAAATAAATAGAAATCATTCTATTTTAAAACCAAGTATCTAATCGAGAGGTATTTTGAAATGTGTGGAGTTGAAATAGAAAAAACAAATTCTTTTACTGGAAAAGGAAAACATAATTCATTTGTTAATTAATTTTGTTTAAACAAATAAAATTTAGTGTCTGAAATCAAAGAATCTTCCCAAAAGCTATAAGAAATACATTTTTCGTCCTTTTTGTCCAAACAACAAAACAAATATATAAAAAATGACGGATTTATGCATCTTTCCATAAAACTTGTTAGAAAAATTAACAAATCGTCCGTATTTTTCAAAAGTCTTATTGGAATTTTGGTTTCGTATCGAGTAGCACGAGACAATTCTATTTCGCGCATGCCTGTCTTGCGGCATGCCTATCCCGTGCCATCTTTCCTGAAGAAATTGACAATTTCGTGGCAAGTCTACCAAACCAAATTGTCTCCCTGCGGCATCTCTCATCCTTAGAAGTGGAAAAAGTGCGGCATCTCTCTCCAAAAGAAAATCCGAAGTCTTCTTCAAAAGCAAATGGGCACAAGACTGGTCATGGAATTATTGTAGGTCACATACCTTCCTCTTTCCCAAGTATCACAGGAGGCGGGAAGGCACTCCTGTGACGAGTCATGGGAGTAATGTACGTCACATGACTTCAAAGTGGTAAATCGTGCCATGAAAATAATGTAGGTCTTATAACTTTTTTCTTTTCTTAGTCTCGTGGAGGCGGAAAGGCACTGCTGTGACGAGTCATGTGAATAATGTGCGTCAAATAACCTCGTAGTGGCAGATCCGGTCATGGAAATAATGCAGGTCATATAAGTTTTTTCTTCTCTTAATCTCGTGGGAGCGGAAGAGCACTCCTGTGACGAGTCATGGGAATAATGTACGTCACATAAAACTAAAGTAGTAAATCAGGTCATGTCGATGATGTAGGTCACATACCTTTCCCTTTTCCCAAATATCGTTGGAGGCGGGAAGGCACTCCTGTTATGGGTTATGGGAATAATATACGTCAAATAACCTCAAAGTGGCAAATCTGCTCATGGAAATAATGCAAGTCATATAAGTATTTTCTTTCTCAAGCCTCGTGGGGGCGGAAGGGCACTCCTGTGACGAGTCATGGGAATAATGTACGTTACATAACTTCAAAGTAGTAATTCGGGTCATGGAAATAATGTAATTCACAAACCTTCCTCTGTTTCTAAGACTTGTGGAGGTTAAAGGCACGCCATTAACTAGAATTTGGAGTAATGTAGGTTACATAACCTCAAAATGGTAAATCGTGTTATGCTGGAGACGTGTTCCTTTTGAGTAAATTGTCATTTTTCTCGGGAGAGATTTACCGCGAGAGAGACGTGCGCAAAAGATACTTGCTCAAAAAAGACTTGCCACATGTGACTCGATACGGACCCGAAATGTTCATTTCTTCATATTTTCACACCCCCTCCCCCCACCCCCTGTAGTAGCTTTACCTGGAGTAGCAATTTTGCCAAAAATCTAACTTGTGTTGATTGTTTTGTTTATAACAACTATAGACGACTTTTCGAATGTGTGATACTGCCTTGAAAATTTTGTGAGAAATTTCAACAACTTCAATTTTGAGAAAAGAAAATCAAAATCAATTGAGCAGTTAAAGCTTGGAGTTAAGTTGTCCACGGACGCCTCATTTGACCCAACTGTGCGTCGAGCCCGCATTATATCAATAAGAATCGAAAGGGACAAAAATGTATAATAGCCTGGGGGCGTTATTTCACAATAGCCGGCTCTGTTCTCATGAGATTCTACGAAGAATTTATCGTCATCCTTCCACTTTGCACTTAGAGTCTTGCTCTCTGAAGTTTATTTGTCAAAAGACTGTCAAGGACAGATAGAAGAATAATTTCAGGAGGCGTCACTCTCAAAACAAGTGATTCATTAGTATTATTCTGAAACTGACTGAGAATTATGACACCAGAGAAAATTTCATATGAACTTTTCCTCCATTGTAATGTTTAATAGAAAAACTCATTTATTGAAAGAACTAACAAAAAATCTTATGTTTTTTCTCCTGTTCTGAAGACTGATTGCACAAATAATTAAAATAATTCAGATTTGGAATTAAGGCTAAAAAAAAAGGGGGAACAAAGAAGTGGAGGAGCTGATCCATGAAATGGGGGTAATGGTTTCAGTTTGGGCAATAAAGGTACTGAAGGGAAAGATAAAAGGAAAATTGAGCGTGCTTATAGTAAAATAAGCGTCTGAAGAGGAGAAGAAAGGAATTTGGAGATGAAGAGACACTGAAAAGAAGGGGAGAAAGAATTGGTGATGATAGGGAGGAGGAACGGAGGTAATGTCAGGAAAGGCAACAGCAGGGTATGAGTGGACGGGGAAGCCTTAAGTAAGAACGAAGCAAGAGGAGAGCAAAAAAAAAGCAAGGATAGAAAAGAAGATGGGGAAAGGAAGCAAGAGGAGGAAAGAGGCGGGTTTTAGTTGGAGATTCGAGACTACAAGTGAAGATAGAAAAAAGGGAGGACAAAAAGAATGAATCAATTGTAGCTCGTATCTTCTTCGGAAGAGTTAGGGTTAAAAAACGAGAACGTAGGTTTCTACGCAAGAAGGCGGTGGGAAAACAGGACATAATAATGATGGCTGTAACGTGACGTAGTAAAAGATTGAGAGGGCTTGGAAGAAAAAAGCCAAAGGGGTTCGTATGTACGGCGCAAAAGGCACAAAAGGAAACGAGAGGGGTAGCAGAATGGGTAGTATGGTGTCAGGAGTTAGGAAGGAATTTTTCGAAGATGAGTTATAGGGTTAGAACGGAGGAAATGTCCGAGGAGTATTGGTAAGGTGGGTAAAGATGGAGAGAAAGAAGGTGGCTTTTGCTTGTGTACAGGAGGAGAGGAGAAAGAGGAAAAGGAATCCAATAATGGAGTCCATCTCACAAATCGTCCCTGTAACCTCTCTATCTCTTTCCTCTCCCTCCATAGCTATATTTCTGCTTCATATCCTAAAACCGGCCATACTAGGGTATCAAACAACCACATTCTTCTTTTCCTATCTTTCTTGAATCTTCTTTCTCTATTCCCCACATCTGCTTCATTACGCCTGTCGTTTTTTTTTCTTTCTCTTATATGTGCCCCTTGGTCCCCATTTTCTTGCAAAGTGTAGCAAAGATATTTGAATTTTTTACTTATTCTTTCTTTACTCCCTTCCATCTTCTGGTCCTTCCTTTTTTTCTTCTCCCTCCTTTTCCAAACCTCATTATTTTCAACATCCCTACATTGAATGTGAACTTCTCCTCATCTGAGTATTTCTCTAACCCGGTAATTAGACCCGCCATTCCCTCTTCAGCTTCTGTCATTAAAACTATATCATCTGTACATGTTGATCAGCTATACTCGTGCCCTACTTTTTGTCCCACAAAAGATTTCCAAAACCCTCTTTATCAGACCTTCCCCTTCTCTTTCCTTATTCTCCTATTCATGACATGGTTTTCTACGTACATTCTGTCCAACATACCCATTCCCTTTCTGAACCTTGTCTGATTTGGTAGCAATATCTCTTTTTCCTCAACTTCTTCCTTCAATTTCTCTGATAATACCGTTACATTTAACTTATACAGGGTTGGCATTAGCGCCATTCCCCTATAATGCTTAGACTCTTCTTCTTTGCCTTTTTTCAATATCGGTACCACTATCCCTTCTTTCCATATTCCGGCCAATCTCCTCCTCTCCTCTCTGCTCCCCATCGCACATTATCCAAGCCCATCTCTGCTACTTTTTCCTTGCCTCCTCTTTCTCACTTCCTCCTTTTTCTCTTTACATCTCTCATCCCATCTATTTCTGTTCCCTCTCTCACTAACTTCTTACTTGCTTGTTCCCTCTAACACTCCTTCAATATCTTCTATCATCATTTCCATCTCTTAATATACATTTCCTTGTCCCATTTTCAGATCCTCTTGGAACTCTTATCACCCTCTAAAGTCAGTAGAAACGGAAAGCAATCAGAATCTATATATTCACCTGCCTTCAGTTTCTTGAACTTCTCTCTACCTCATTTACCTCATTCACCTCATCGTCCACTTCCACATGGTCAATGACTGTTCCCTTTTCACCTGCTAAATGTGTAGATTCATCTTCCTCATCCATCTCTATGTTTTCATTCATAATAAACCACCCCATGCACTCTAAGCACTTTAACAGATTCTTCCCTTCCTCATTCAGTATCTTGTCTTTGGATTTCCTCCTTCGCTCTTTTCCCCATTCACTCCCTTATTTATCTCCTGTTTTTGCTTCAAGATCTCCTCCTATTACAAGTCTAATCCCCTCTTCATTTTCTTCCAACAATTCTTTTAACTTCTTAGATTTTTCCTGCATATCTCAATTCCTACCCACTCCTAATATCTTCTATCTCTCTCCTCCCATGTTTATCTCTGCTACCAATCATCCTTCAACTTTCTCCTTCGTCACTCTCCTATCCTTCTTTGCTAGATATTCCTCCCTTATTCCAATCATCGTTCCTCCCGTGTTGCCCTGCCTTTCCTATCCCTCATCTTTGAATTTTGAATCTGCCGACTGTAAATTCTTGGTAACCTTCCCCTTACCCTTTCCCATCCTTTTTTACTCAGACACGTTTCCATCATCATTACCACCTCCCATTGTTTCAAATTTCTAATAAGTTTTCTATCTTTCCCTCCTTTCCTTTCTTCTCTTCTAGACTCCCGACATCGCATTTTTAACTAACTTTTCTGCTTCTTGATCCAAATCCCACCATATATCTTGTGTTTCAATTTTCTCATGCTTTAACCAACGTTTCCTTTGCGTTCCTTTCTCCTCTATCGCGATTTTCCTTAACTTATACTGCATATCGCTTTGTTCCTGTGTCCAATCATCTTTTATTCTCTGTTCACTTCAATTCGATTGCCTTTTCTTCAACATAATCTCTCTGTTATTTGACCTATTCTTCAATTTCATCAGCATCATTTTGTCCATTCTTCCATTGCCCCCTCCTATACTCCTTACTTCTTCTACCAGTACCTTCGCGTTTCTCATATCTAGCACTTCTTGTACACCTTCTTTCAAATCTCTTCCCCTCTCCCTAATCTTATGCCTTTTAATACTATATTGTTCCTTCATTCCTCTTTCTCAATCCTTCCCATTCTCCTTTCCATTTTTCTTAACCTCTCCTTTTTCATTATTTTTTGTGCGATCAAAATGGGAATTTTTTATTTTTCGAGAAAATCCAAAAAGTTGGATTCACCATCTTGTAGGGCTCCTAATAAGAAACATTTTTTCTCTCTGCCTTTTTTTAAAATCTTGCTTTATTTAGCTAAAAATTCTCATTCTCGTTTATATTTTTGTATCTTGAAAATGCCACAACTCTGACAATTTTGTTTTTATCGAAAAAAATCATGAGGATAAATTGTTACAATTTTTACCTACTACAAGAAACCGTACTTTCATTCTTGATCCAAAACAGTTAGCTAACAAACTCGACTTGTATTTTTGGTCCTTCAAAATGGGTGCCAAAGTACGATCGAATATGCCCATTTTTTCGAAAGGTATCGAGTTCACAGATTATGTTTCATTATAATTTTGTGCGATCATAATTGTAATTTTCGATTTTTTGAGAAGATTAAAAAAATCGTATTTACAATCTTGTACGGCTCTCAACAAGAAACATTTTTGCTCTCTGACTTCCTTTTCAATCTTGCGGTATTTGGCCGAAAGTTCTCATTTTTGTTTATATTTTTGAATTTTGAAAATGCCACAACTCTGACAATTTTGTTTTTATCAAAAAAAAATCACGGGGATAAATTGTTCTACTTTTTACCTGCCTATCTAATATAAACGAAAATGAGAATTTTAGCCAAGTAACGCAAGATTGAAAAGAAAGTCAGAGAGAAAAAATTTTTCTTCTCGGTGGCCCTACAAGATAGTGCATAAAACTTTTTGAATTTTCTCAAAAAATCATAAGCTCCAATTTTGATCGCACAAAAAATATTGGAAAATAATCTGTAAAATTGATAACTTTCGAAAGAATGATCATATGCGACCGTGCATTGGCACCCATTTTTAAGAATAAAAAATACAAGTCGAGTTCGTTAACCAGCTGTTTTGGATCAAAAATGAAAGAGGAGGAGTCTTTTGAGAACTTTTTTGGGATTTTTTTCCAAAACTGAAAAATTTCAAGTACGGTTTCTTGTTGTAGGCAAAAAAGAAACAAATTATCCTAATGATTTTTTTTTTATTGATAAAAACAGAGAATCTTTAGCCAAATAACGCAAGATTGAAAAGAAAGTCAGGGAGAAAAAATGTTTTGTTTTGGGAGCCCTACAATATCTCGAATACAACTTTTTGAATTTTCTAAAAAAATTGGAAATTCCGATTCTGATCGCACAAAAAAATGAAAAACAAAGTACGAAGTATATCAATTAATATTATATACATTTGATGCATTAGAGTTAGTGATAACATAAAAAAGTTCGCGTTTCGGACAGATTTTTTTTTGTTTTAATCATGAAAACGCTTCTTGAAAAATGAAAAATCCAAATTAGCTAGCCAAACTGTGTGGGATGTAAATATCAGTGGCGAGTATTGTAATGAGAATGCGTTCCTTAAGGCCAGTAGAGCCTTAAGTAAACTTAATAAAAAAAAATTTCATCAAAAATGAAAAAAACATACAATAACGTATGAAGCCGAACGCATAGCACGAGGTAAATACATTATCGAGCGCGAAGCGCGAGATCCAGATGACGCGCGCCCCAGGCGCGCTCAAACTTGCGAGCGGCACGCTTCCGCGCCATGAGAATTTGCCCTCGCAGCGGGCAGGTTTTCTCATTCATCTGCAAAGGAAGTTCCATTTGTTACTCTTATTCTGTTACTAAGATCCGAAAGTTAGACAAGTACTTATTGTAAAAATCTGCCCGCTTCGCGGGCACATTCTCATCGCGCTCTTCGCGCGCGAATTTCAGCGCGCCTAGGGCGCGCGTCCGCCGGATCTCGCGTTCCGCGCTCGATAATGAATTAGACTCGCGCTTCGCGCTCGTACATTTCAAACCTCGCGCTGCGCGCTTGGGTATTTGTGTCTAGCATTCGAAATGCTTTTGCTATTGTTCATTTCAA
>WSXT02070409.1:0-12328 GCA_011762715.2 Neuroterus valhalla | reverse complement strand
GGGGGGGGGGCAATTTTGTCAACTGCCTAGGGGCGGCAGATTTCTAAATGCGGGCCTGGTTATCAGTATTTTTTATAATGTTTTTGGAACTACCAAAACTACCAAAACCAATAACAAATGCATAATATGTTTGTTTTACGAAGAAGTAAGAAAAAGTAGGTAAATAGATGAAATCCCTCAACCTCTTTAAACAAGTCTTAAATAGAGGTATTTAGACAATGTCTGTCTCTATAAGGGTGTGTGTGTGTGTGTTGGTATTGGTGTTACGCGCGCGTTTGTCAACAATTCTGTTCTTAAGAAACCTAGAAAAAATTTACAGCTAGGGTGATAAAATTTAGAGCAATTGTGGTAAAAGATGGATAATTCCCCTTGTTTATTCAATTTATCGTCAGATTTATTAGAAATGATTTCTTTTTTCATCATTTCATATTTTTCCCAAAACTCGTTTTAGATGTGAATTCGTTCTAAATTTTTAATATATCAGCGGAAAAGAAAAGATTTTAGGGTTTATTCATCAAACATCGTGAGAACAGTGGTTCAGCAGTAAAAAAACAGGAGAAACATTATTTTATTTTTTGATTGTGGGTACGAATGCAGGAATGAAAAAGGTTGTATTTAAAGAAATATTCTGTTTCGAAAAAGTCAAATCAATAAATGACTGTTTTAAGAAATATCAATGCCAAGAGGCCGTACAAAATATTACTGATTTTTTCTTAATTGTTGTATACAAAAATGATTTCTGAAAGAAATCCGTTTACCACAATGTATATTGGATTCTGTAAAAATGGCTTTTTCAATATACCATTTTTCGATAAAAGTGTGAGTTAAATAGTCCTGCAACACCACCCTTCATTTTTTCAAAATTTTTCAAGTGAAATTGCGCATTTTTTGCGGATCCTTTCAAATTTGAGAGGTTGTATTTTCAAGTTTCTACATACGTATTTCTAAATAAATTAAAAAGCTTTAATATAACTCCAACTGGGGACTCTGAAATCTGGAAGCTTCTTAACTATTAACTATTAGCTTCTTAACTTCTTAACTATTTGACAGGTTCTGACTATTGTTTTTTTTTTTATTTTCGAACTTTTTAAGTGCGTGTATTCCAAATTTTGAATAAAAGATTTTAAATTAGTTTTTCAGCCTTTGGAACCTCGAGAGTCATTTTTGAAAAAATTAAAAACATTATTATCATGTGGATATTATAAGTTTATATAAACGTATTTATTACAGAAGTTTAATTTAGGTATCGCAATTGAGATATTTATGGCTAACGCAGACAAATTATTTGAGGTAACCTTAAATATTATCAAAATTTGCTCAAAATTAAAAGAATCCAGCAGCTTTTAAATCACTTTCTCGAAATTTGAGTTAAAAAGAAAAATGATCCAAATTATATATTTTTGTAAATGCAGAATGCACACTCTAAATTTGAATTAGTCCAAAATTGACTGTTTAAATTAATGAAGCATACTTTGACTGATGAATCAGTCATTTCGACGGACTAATTAGTCGTTTTGACTTACAAATCAGTCGTTTTGAGTGACTGAATCATTCAGTTACTTACAATGACTGATTCCCAGTCAAAATAACTGACTCATTCATCAGGCATTTTCTAAACTACAGATAAATCAGTTATTTTATCTGAGATCGAGGAAAAGATATATAACGTTACTTACTATGTAATGAATATTAGTCTTCAATTATTATAGATAATTAATTCACTCAAGTTTTTTAATAATTTTATTGAATCCCTCTTGTACACAGTACCGAACACACGTTCGGAAACTCCGTTGTTACGTTAAACATTCTATTAAACAACGTCGAATATAAGTCGAGGATATTTTTAGGAATTTCATAAAAATTGTTGTAAAATAATTTCTTAGTTTTGATGTTTATAATGCATAGGAGTGAAAAAATGACATATATAGAATGGGAAAATAATTAAAAATAATGTAATAAATGCCATTTTTATTAACAATTTTATTCTTTCCATAAAATCCCAACATTTCATCAAATGATTTAAACACAAATGAATCATTGACTGGATCACTCGAAAACACCGATTGGAATGTTCAAAATGGCTGACTCTTTTTTAGAAAAAATTACTCTTTGAATCATTCAGGATGACTAGTTGAATCGGTCAAAATGACTGATTGGATCAGTGAACCAAAATGACTGATTCGAAACGTCACTTATGACTGATTTCTCAGTCGTCGAGTCCGCACTGTTTGAATCAGTCAAAAATGGCTGGTAATCAGTCACTTTTGACTGTTCAGGATCTAGAGTGCACATATTGCTCTACAAGCAAAGAGTGTTACGTAAATTTTCGAATATTACAGTTTTCTTCTGAAAAGTGATTCGCAGCTTGAAAATGAAGGTAAAGAGGAGAAACTAGCTAAAATTTTGAAAAATAGGGATTTTAAGAAAAATAGGAAGAAAAAGAAGGGTGAAGGAAAAACAAGGAAAAAGAATCTGATTCTCATTGTCATTTCAATCTAAAACGATTCAATTGTGAACGTTCTAAAATTTAGAATTATTCCTATTCAAATCCTACCGATTCGAAACTGTATTTTTTCTTCAATTATCAGAAATTTCCACCTGCATATTAAATGTTTTCAATTTGAATTATTAAAAACTCTAAAGTTCGAAAGTAGATCTGACATTTGTTATTTCTAAGTCTGATTTAAAAAATTTTTTAAATGTCAATGCTCAATGCAATATCTTTAAACTTTGCTCGCTTCGAACTGAAAACTTTTTATTTCCAAATACTCTAAAAATTAGAAATTTCTGAAACTCATTTATTATTTAAATCTGACCTCCAAAATTCAAATATAAAATTATCCATTTTTGGAGATTCCATTCAGAAATTATATAATTTCAATTTCTATTATTTTAAATTTCAAAATCAAAAAGAAACTTCGATATTATTTATCCTTGAATACATTCATTTTGAACTGAATCAATAATAAATCCGTTACATTTGAAATGATTAAATTCAAAGTCATTGTAAATAAAAAAAAAAAAAATTTCATCGGGTCTTCTAAACTTTTTTATCCAAAAGATTTCAGTTCCAAATTATAAAACTTTAAATCCTTTTTATCGAAAACTGTAATATTCGCAGTTTTAAAATTCTCCTATCTAATATCTAATTTAGAATCTTTTCGATCAAAATTTGTTGAATTCTGTACCTTCCAAATGGAAATTAATAAAAATAAAATATTTTCTATTTTAGGATGTATAATTCAAATTCGATTTCGGCATTTTTCAATCATGGAATTTCAAATTAATCAAGCTTGAACTTTATCAAATGAAAAATGTCCAACTTACGATTTGAACAATTAGAACCTTGAATACGTATTCAGACAACCAGAAATTGTTAAGTTCCTACATTAATAATTCAAAATTGTATTTAATAATTTATTGCATATAATGAATGAAACAAAACGAATTTTTATAAAAATTATATTCCAAACTGCTTAAAATACATAAAAGCTCAAGCAACACTTGAAAACAAGTGATGTATCGTTTTAAAAAATGAAAAGTACATTTACGTCGCTCATTTTATATATCCTAATCTGTTGCAGGAAGCATTCAATAAATAATTATTCGAAAATCTAACAAACGTGACTATCCACGAAATACTCAACGACGAAAGATAATGCTAAAATAAATTGTCTAATATTACCTATACAATATTGTGATGTACTGATAAAGCCCAACGACATGTGAAGTTTGGTTTCGGACAAGCAGTTTAACTTGAAATAAAAAGGGTGGAATTCATAAAAGAAGACACAAGCTAAGATAACCAGTATTTCTCAGATACATTTACAAACAAAATATCGCAGAAAATTCATTCAAAATATCTAATTCATTCTACCTCTCTTCATTTATATTTTTTCCTCTAAATCGCTTTCTTCCGATGTTTCTACCAATGAGAAAACAGTCGCCACAAAGCCTCGGAACGAGAGGTCTTTCCAATCTATGAGAAGGTCTCTAAGGGCTTTTCGAAAGATTAGTTGACGTACTCTTTTTCTGGACCGTCTGATTGATTTTTTGGTGCGCTTATTCTTCTTTTTTATAACATTAGGTTCTTTCTTTACAGAATTAGACTGAGTGGTCCAGATTTTCGCGACAGCTCCCGCTGCTCTGCTTTGGGCTGCGGCAATGGCAGACTGAGATGCCAATATTCTTGCGAAAGTTTCCGCTGCCTCTTGATGCGATATAACAGACGAAGCTGGTTTAATCGAAACGGGATCGTAACACGGGATATTTCCAGAAATGGTGTTCAGAGATTGTGGAATTTGGGCGTTCACTGCCAGTATTTTGAGCCTATCCATCTGTTCAGTAGCAAGTTGGGCTCTTAACTTGACAGACGGGCTACTTACGATTTTTGCGACAGCTTCTGCTGCGACGTTCCTGGCTGTCTTCACCCAAGGTGGCTCACAATCAGTAGGAGCAGAACGCTTCCACTTAGCGCAATTGCTCAGAAGATCCTTAGTCACAAGTCGTGGAACTTGGATGTCCATTAACTGAGGAATAACACTCTTAACTTTTACGAGCGATGATACCGAACCATGAAGGTTTGAAGGTTTAATAACAGGATCCATTTCGATTCTAGCAAAAAACTCGAAGTTCAGTAAAAAGCTGATATCTTTCGTCCAAGTGACTAATTATAGAACTATTGACTGTTTCTAAATGTAAGAGAAGATAGAAGTGACAAACATTTGAAACGATAATTCTTTCCAATTCTGGCGAATGGTCGTGATTAAAAACTTGCGTTTAGCGATTTTAGCTTGGATACGTTTACGCAAACGCCGACGTGAACCCTGGCCAAGCCTTTTTTTCCTAGTTAGTTTTTTCGGAACGGTTAGTTTATTGATAGTTTCCGCTATCTTTGTTTTTTTATCTTCGATTAAAGTTGGAGCATGACAATATGCATCGCGGATGATATCCGCAGAATCGGTAGGCTTAACTTTTGAAAAATCGATAGTATCAAGCTTCAAATTTTCGATGTTCAGCGATTCATTACAGTTGAATACAGTTTCCAAACAACTATGGAAATTCACGGGTTCAAACGACATTTACCTGATGCAAAAGAAAGCTGCCTAATCGACTAATGAGCACTCAGTACCACGCTGGAACAAATAGAGATAATAAGTTTGAAAGGAATAGATCTTGAGTAAAATCTTCAATAATAGTGATGGTTCTTTTCTAAAGCAGTTTCTTTTTACGCCTAAAAGTCCACGGTAATCTCGAAAATAAATGCTGGGACATATTCTGGACGATACTTCAGGTGCATCCACGTTTCGGTCTCAATTTGAGATCTTCTTCAGGTTCTTAAATAGAAAAAATACTGTAATTAATTATGAGTTTATAAGAAAGAATTCATTATAATTAGGAAGTCTACCCAAAGGATGATTTTATATTCTCGGTTTTCTCCCGGAGAATTTCAAAGAATTAAAATAGTTTGAATGATTTCAAACGATTCAACACATTTTTTATTTGGATTAGGAAATTTCAAGAGAGAAAAATCAGAATTCGGGGTCAAAACATCAGATAATTTTTGGTAAAAAAAATACAATTTTTATTTGGAGCACAGAATTTCTTATAAGAATTATATTTATGAATTTTGACAGGGACCTTTACAATTCTTCCTTTCAAATCAGAATTGAAATTATTTTCCGAAATTCCCGTTCGATGTCGAAATCCTTTGTTCCAGGACGAATAATCATTGTTTACAAAAATTCTCTTGTCCAAGGCCCAATCACGTTCATTTCAAAAAATTTCCTTATTCAAGTTAGAATTACATTGTTCAAAAAATTTACTTTTATATTGGAGAATATACATTCTACATTTTCAGAAAAGAGAAGAGGAAGAAAGAAAAAAAAACACAGAAAAGTGGGAAACGAAAGTTTTGAGTTCTGGCAAATTTTCATTTGCATAAACAAGAGTCTTTGAACTCATTGCTATTTTCAATTCGGAACAAGGAATTTCCGAAAGTCGACTACTCCTGAAACGGAATGGAGATTGTCATTGTGAAATTCCTTTTTCTAAATAGGAATGGAATTGTTTTTGAAAATTTCTCGTTCTACGTCAAAAATTACCTATTCCGAAACAAAATTATAATTTCTTGCCCACATTTCTGTTTCAGAGTCAGACTTATAATTATTTACCTTATTTTATATTATATTTTAGACATATAGTCACTCCTTTTTTTCAACTTTTGGAAGAGAATAAGGATTCCGAGTATCTGAGTTAAACTTCAAAATTTCGTTCTAATAATTGCTTTACATTAACACAACAATGGAAGGATTTTTATGAATTCATTTTATCAGAAACAATTTATTTTTGAAACCTTGGTAAACAAATTCAACAAAAAAATTAATTCAAGATTAGATATTATTAATTTTAGTTCTGCTTTTTATTGATTTCTTGATATTTTCATTTTCTCAATGGTTTGAAAATACGATTTTTTAATTTTTTTATATCGTAGAATTATTTATTCTTTTTAAAAAAAATTTGAAACAATTAAGAAAAAAATGATCATTTTCCTTTAGAAGGGTTAAGAAATTTTAACTTAATGTATACAAGTATGGTCATGCAAAAGAGGATAACTCTGTATTTATGAAAACTGAATATAATATGTATTTTCATAGATATTAAGAAAATAGAAATAACGAAAAACCAATAAAAATTTCGAATTTTTTCTTGTTTATGACTGAGAAGGTAGGACTTGGGCTAGTGTGCATATTCAGTTTTGAAAATAATTTGCTCCACGTCATAAAGTTAATAACTCCAAGAAAAAATTAAATCTCTCATAGTTGTAATAATGAGATATGAAAGGAACATTTTTCTTGGAAGAGTATAAGAAAAAAATTATTTCTTGCTTTCATATAAAGGTTTACCAAATAACGTGATTTAGTACAGAAAAAAATGTTTTGTTTTTTGCAAAGAATGAAGCCTAGACTCATTTAAAAGACCCCTTATTCTAAGCGAGAAATTGAAAAAAAAACTTTTTTTGGAAGGAATTTATATGAAGCACACAGGTTTCGTAATTTTTCCTCTGAAAGGGCATTCTTAAGTATAAAATAGGGAAATATGAAGAAAATTAATGTAAGCATTAAGCTCAAGTAACAAATCTCGAAATAAGTTATGACTGAGTGTCTGGCGTGGAATCCATCTATTCTAAAATGAAAATTGTATCTCCTAATTCGAATCCAAAGTCGCAGCTTAGAGTTATGATTGTTTTTTGATATAATCTGTTCCAGATTGAAATAATGATATTTCTCCAAGTGAAATAAAAAAATATTTAATGTATTTATTCAATCTCCCAACTCGAAATTATAAATCTTCTAAAAACTTCTGTGCCTTATTATTTCATGAAAAGTACTGTTCTAATTCAGGATGATAATAAAATATATGATATCCCTCCCAATTTGCATGTACATTCGGGAGAAAATTCGGGCATTTCATGATGGAAAAAATTCCCGCTCATATCATCCTTGTCAGGTAGACATCGCCTGTAATTTTATAAATTGATATAAACTTACCAATGAGATACATGAGAGATGATCCATATCAGAAATTTCAACGATCTCGGTTAAAAACGTTAATAATTTCGAACGCCAAGAGTGAATCTGAGAACGATAACAAACAGTAATGTTGGCCGTTGACGAAAGTATTTGAGGTTATGAGTGTTTTTATATAATTTTATAGTCCATATTCATTCTACTCACAGCGCATTTTCGTTAATAAAATCATTCATCCACAATCTGATAATATGCTACAAATATTTATCCATCACAGTTTTATTACACATTAAAGTTCACGTGCGTTATGTATTTCTATGAATGCTACGGATGCTACGGTTGACGCTCATAAAATTTGTTGTCAATGAACCGCGTGTCAAGGATCCAGCTGATCAGGCGTCAGGGACGTAGTATTCAAGATGCGGAACCCGTCTTATATTGATTTTTTTTATAAAATTGTTTATTCCATTTGTATAGACATCATTTTACTGAATTTTTATTTTCTAATAATCAAATCCTTAAAAGATGTTACCATTATGATTTAATATCTGTTTTGCCCGCCCAGTGATGTAGTGATGTAGGAAAAGATGAATTTGTCTCACGACCGAAAGAAAATGTTTCTGAAATATTACCTAATATAATGATTCTGGGAAGTTGTGAATCTTTCACAATCGAAAATCGGAGGTAAATCTGGAAAATCTGGAGAATCTCAAGTAGAGAACCTACCCCGAAAAACACACAAAATTTTTGCAAACGTTTTCAGAACATTTTCTGGCAATTCCCCTGATTTTTGAGACTCAAGTGAACAAAACTTTCCAAAAAAGTTTAACAAACTTTTGAACAATAAAATTTTGAGTGACTACAAATTCAACACGTATTTCAAACGTTTCTAGAACGTTCAAAAGAAATTTAGAAAACTTTCAAAAGAAGTTTGAGAAGTAAAATATTTGAACGATCGGAATTCCGACCGTATTCCAAACGTTTTGTAAAAGTTTATAAAACGCTTGACAAAAAAATGGATCCGATAGATGTCGTGATCTTTCTCGAAAGTGGCAGAAAACTATAGTGATTACTATGTATACGACTTTCAAACATATATTCATAGGAAGAGATACGGAAAAGAAATCATTAAATTTCTTCAAACCTTATTAAAACGTTTCTTAAAAGTTGGATAAACGTTTTGTAAATGTTTGATAAATGACTTGCAAACGTTTTAGAGACGTTTGGAAATTAAATCTGCTCGAATTTTGCTTGGTCTAACGTTAACCAAACGTTTTTAAAACGTTTATAAAAAGTTTTGTTCAGTCAAAGTATCAAAAATGTTCGGAAGTATCCGACGTTTCGAAAACGTTTTCTTCACAAAAATTCACAAACGTGTAACGTTTGCCACAAAACGTTTTCAAAACGTTTGCAATACGTTCGGTGTTATCCGAGACTTCTTCTTAGTCCGTTGAAAATAGTTAATTATTATTGGAAGATATTACGTTCATGCTAAAATGCGATAGTTATCAATTAGGATTTTCTAACAATCCGAATGACGATTACTTTTGACAAATAATTTCTTGGAGAACGATAAATATGTACCTCAGTCTGAATTTGAATCGGGAACGCCACTATACTCCATATGGCAAATTTCACAGGAGTTTACTAAAATATTCATGTTTCCTATTTGACTGTAAACTATGTGTAACCACCTTTCTAAAAATTTCGGATTCTGGAATTGATTTCAACTCATCTGAAATCGATCAGATTCAAGAATTTTTTCCGAAACCTGTCCGATCTAATTCGAAAACTGTACGAAACGAATCTGGAATTTGTCTGGCTGAGTCCGAAGTCTGTCTGGACAATAAAGTTCAACTCCGGAAAAAGTCCGCTTTCATCCGGAATAAATTCGGAGTTTAGGACCTGAAATTATTTTTGTTAAAGTGAAAACGGGAAGTGGTCCGAATAAATCTGAAATCTATCCGCTCGAAAACATAGACTCCGGAAGTAGTCCGACTCTAGCCGAAATCGGTCTGGAATTCAGAATCTAAGATTATTTTTGTTAGAATGAAAACGGGAAGTGATCCGATTCATCCCGAAATCTGTTTGGTCAAAAAACATCGACTCCAGAAATAGTCTGGCTCTATTTGAAATCAGAACCTGAGATTATTTTCGTTAAAGTGAAAACGTAAAGTGATCCGATTATATCCGAAATCTGTCCGTTCGAAAACATAGACTCCGAAATTTGTCCGGCTCTATCCGAAATCAGCCCGGAATTCAGAACCTGAGATTATTCTTGTTAGAGTGAAAGCAGAAAGTGGTCCGATTAAATCGAAAATCGGTCCGTTCAAAAACATCGACTCCAAAAAAAGTCTGGATCTATCTGAAACCAGTCCAGAATTCAGAAGTTGGAATTATTTTTGTTAAAGTCAAAGACGGAAAGTGATCCGAATAAATCCGAAATCGGTACGTTCAAAAACATCGACTATGGATATTTTTTAGTTCCATTTGATGCCAGTTTTGACCCTATTAAAACAGAATATTTTCCCGTTTTTACTTTTAATTTTGGAGTTCTCTAAGCATTTGGTTTTAAAAATGATAAAATTGCCATCAATGTTGATAAATCAAGGATTAATAAATTAATTGAGACCAATGAAGTTTCTATCATTTAGGTCACATGGTTGTTTTTATTCCCACCTCTCATAATGTTCTGTAGATAAATGGAACATCGACCGACTGCTGCCCCGAAGACGCGTGTTCGATTTCTGCTAGCTTCGTTTTCTACGAACCCGATTTTTCTGTTTTAGCTTATAATTTAATAATATCATATGTTTTCAGAGTACACAAAAATATAATTTCAAATGTTATCAATTCCGAATTGAAATTAATATGAAATTATGTTTAATGTGTAATACTGTATAGTGTATATATTCGGTTTCGAGTTCAATAGCATATGTGGGTTTCTTTTTCTTTCTATTCGGACTGTAGGACAAAGTTACTCATTGTCAGTGTAAATCGTAAAATAAGATTATACTAAACTGTAATATCGGTTTTAACGTATTACGTGACTAAATTTCTATGCGTGGATTGATCGAACTCTTCAGATCGTACGAAACACGGATTCGACCAAACACAATCCGGATTAATCACTTCCGGAAGATAGTCCAAAAAACGGACATGACCGGACACGATTCGGATTGATCACATTCTTTAGACCGAAAAACGGACTCAACCGGATACAATTCGGAATAATACCATCCGTTATACCGCACAAAACGCGGACTCAAACGGATTCTTTCCGGATTGATTAAATCCGTCACACCGGAAGACTTTCGGATTATCCCGGATGAAAACCAGATTTTATTTCGTGCTCCTTCCGCCGGACGAATTGCGGACCCTTTCAGATAGAATCCGGAGGACAAAAATCGCATCACGTTTTGGACAAATTCGGAAAAATTCCGGAATTTGTCCGAAACTTGTCCGAAGTTATCAAAAGGGTAGTGATTTACTGATGTACAGCGGTGTTATAGGCTACGTAAGTAGCTCTGGTGGCGCCAACTGTCGGCTCGCTCCTTGAAAGTCAGGTACCTCGCGATGGCCGATAACATGGGCTCTGCTAGGAATAGCGC
Source organism: Neuroterus valhalla (assembly GCA_011762715.2). NCBI lineage: Eukaryota > Metazoa > Arthropoda > Insecta > Hymenoptera > Cynipidae > Neuroterus > Neuroterus valhalla. The sequence goes on along the minus strand of WSXT02070409.1, from coordinate 1,188 downwards.
AATTATTTCAACATTAATAAAAGAACTAATCGTTCTAAACGAATGTGTTGTGATGTTTAGTAACCTTAATTCTCTTCTGAATAGTTTGACTTCAGACCTGAATTAATTTAAGATGAGAGAAGTTAATACTTCAAACTAATTTTTAACTCTTTAAACTATATACCTTCTAGGAAAACTTCAAGCAATCAAGTAATTAATTACTCAACGATTAAGGATTCCAATTTAGAACTGTATTTTCCGAATATGAATTTATTCACTTTTTATTAACTGAATTTCAAACCTAGGTTTGAAATCCTCTTATCCAAATGACTTTTGTCAAAAGATTGTTCAACTTCAAAGTTCATTTCGATTGTGCAAAGAATATTTTAGGTCTCTGACTTGAGCCAACCATTGGAACTTTTCGACATTTTTTTTTCAACGATGCAGCTATTATCATGCTACTATTCTGGGGGAAAATTACACTTATGTCAAGATTTTCTCAAATTTTTTGCATCTATTTTCAAATTTTGTCTCAAAACATATTTTTTGAATTCTTTTCTGATTGGCTAAAATAACATATCAGCCAATTTTGAAATCTTAATTTAAAAGATTTTGAACATTTCCAGAATATTCTAATAGATTCCAAAGATTTTTAGAGGTTTCCATAGCGTTTGAAGGCTTTTAGATTCTAAATTTCACAAAGATTTCAGAAAGATCCTCAAGATCGTCAAGATTAAAAAATATTTCGAAAGATTTAAAATCATTTCACAAGTATTTCAGAAGGTTCAAAAACACTTCAGAAGATTTCCAAGATGTCCAAGATTCCACAAAGATGTCAAAGAGTCAAAAGATTTCTGGAGATTTCAAAGAAATTCACAAAGATTTCAAGGGACTGAAGCAGCTTATTCTGAACCTCTGCCTTTTGAGTCCCTATTGTTGACCTTTTTTTTCATTGATTTATGTAATCTGTGTTCACAAAAAAGATCTGTTTTTTATTTTTTTTTAATTTTATGACTTAACGAAGATTTAAAAACTCTGTAGTTTCCAAGAGTTTTCGAAGATTTCAAATTTTTACGAAGATTTATAAGATTCTGAAAAGATTTCCAAAGCTTTTAAGATTCCAAAAGGTATCAGAGTTCAAAAGTATTCAGAAGATTTCCTAACAACTCGAAAAGATTTTAAGTGTTGTGTGGTTGTGTGTTGCAGCAT
>WSXT02070398.1:0-12328 GCA_011762715.2 Neuroterus valhalla | reverse complement strand
CGGGTCCGATTTTGCAGGCGCAAAAATTACTTGATTTTGAATTTAAATAAAAACAAATAACAAAGTAAGAGATTATAGATATTAAGATTAACAATTAAAGTTATACAGTTAAACATTTTTCATTTTAATCGAACATTCATCTCCTTGAAAACTCGTAATGTTTAATTCAAAATCAATTTTTGAATCCAAATATGTCACTATTCCATTTTTGTTTGAAAATTTCAATTTTTATGGTTCAAATTCCAACCATTCTGTTGAAAAATTGTAATTTTTTTTAAAATCAATTTTTTGTCAAACATTGAACTATTCTAGATAAATGTTCCTCATTTCATTTCGAAATTCGTCTTTCTGGTTTTAAAACTCAACTACTGTAGTTGAATATTTACAATTTCATTTGATTCTTCATCATTTCTTGTGAGAATGTAATAATTTGTTTAAAAAGTTTTTTTTTTTTGTTGAACGTTAGTTTTTTGTGTTATAAGTAATTTTTTTTCAACTGAAAATCTATTAGTTGAAAATCTATTTGTTTAGTTAAACATCCTTTTTGTTTATTCGAAATTTGAGTAATAAAATTTTTTTTAGCGATTTATCTTTCCAGTAAAATGGTTTTTTTAAACTAAAAATTTTACTTTTCCATTTTTGGTTGAAAATTGGAGTATTCTTTTTAGAATTGATTTATTTTGCAGTGTTTGATCTATCGTGTTGAAGGATGTTTAGATTTGAATAAAAATAAATCTTAGCGTTTTGCGACAAATATGAATATGTTACTTCTAGTTGAGCGGGAAAATTGGAAAACTTGACCATGAAAAATCGGGAAATGACGGGGAATTTGAAATCGTCCACTGAATCGCCGCCCTGATTTTTTCAAAAGATTTCACTTGAGCACAAATTTTGTTCATTTCTTAATTCTAAATCTATTATTCACTGCTATAATTTGTACTTTCGAAAAATTTAAGATTATTGTTTGGCCCATAGGAAATTGTTCCGAAATTCGAAGTTCCAAATCCATACATAAAATAGTAGATGATGATTCGATTGAACTCAAATTTGTCGAGGTTGCTACTTTTGCGCAATTAAAACTCTTGCCTGCGATATTAGATTCTGTTACTTGAAAAAAGGTTACTCTAATGAACACCTGTTACATGTATATGAATTATTTTCAACAGTTTACAGTCGGTACTTTTTCATGGTGACCATTGGACCGAGAAAGTATGAATTTTTTTTCTTCAAGACTTGAAAATGGAGGAAAAAACTCATCCAATCAAAGAAGCATTTATAGCAGGGGTGTCCAACGCAAGGCTGGCGCGCTTCTCCTTTCTTCCCCTTCTCCGAGCGCTTCTTCGAGAATTCTCTTCTCGTTTCTCCTCACCACATCGCGCTGACCGCATGAGCGCATTCAAGGTGGTAAGAAAGGGTATTGAGGGGTGACAGTTATTTACACCGTTGCTCACGCATTGGACACCTCTGATTTAGAGTGCACGAAAATTGTTTAATCAGATAAAAAAATTGAAGAACCTAATCTGAACGTGCAAAGATCAAAGCAGTGAACATTATGGAGAATTAGCTGTCAGGTTATTTCTGTTTATAGTACCTTCAGGTCATTAATTGCACTGTTCTCCCACTCCTGCCTTAATCCGAACAGATGTTGTGGCTCGAACCCGTGGAACAAGAGAATCGTGAAGAACGTAGAGAACCCAGCAATGGATTGAGTCATGCCGATTTGTCCGTAGGCCATTGAAATAAGCCTCCTGTTGACAAGTTTATCTCGCACTGGGTTCCTAGGAGCCCTTTGCATAATATCTGACTCTGCTTTCTCGTACGCGAGTGCGATCGCCGGCAGGAGATCCGTTCCAATATCCACGCAGAGTACAAGTTCAATAACAAAAGGTAGTGGAATTGAGAACAGGATACTCACGAGCATCGGCAGCATCTCAGGGACGCTTGAAGTCAAAGTATAGGCGATCGATTTCTTCAAATTATCGAAAATGAGCCTCCCTTCTTCAATTCCTGTCACGATAGTCGCGAAATTGTCATCCATAAGAATCATGTCAGCAGCATTCTTTGCAACATCCGACCCTGTGATGCCCATTGCAACTCCAATGTCTGCTTTCCTCAAAGCTGGAGAGTCGTTGACCCCGTCTCCAGTCACGGCCACAATTTCTCCTAGTCGCTGACAACTCTCGACTATGAGGAGTTTTTGCTGTGGTGAAGTTCTTGCGAAGACGATTTCCTCATAGTTCCTGATAATGTCATCTAGTTCGACAGAGTCCATGTTTCGGAGTTCTGATCCGGTCACGACGATTGCTTCCGCCTCGACGTCTGAAATTTGAGGAATGGACTTGTTGTGTCGGACTGCTTTGTCGTACTCGGTTTCGTGGCCTTCGCTTATAATCCCAACTTTCTTGGCTATCGCCATCGCGGTTATAGGATGATCTCCGGTCACCATGATCACCTTAATTCCGGCTGTTCGACATTTGCGGACTGCCTCAGGAACCATAGGACGGGGAGGATCAAGGAGGCTGACCTGAAAATAAATCATTATGAGACGAGTATTAGTTTAGTAGTAGGTATTATATTCCTTAATAACAGGGAAAAATAGAACTTAAAATCGAGCTGGCTTCGTTTCCTTTTCACAAGAGGGGAGGAACATGTTACTAACAGGGGATGGGAACGCAATTGACCGGTTTGGGTACTAACAGTATTCTTGCATTTTCAGAAGCTACTTGTTTCCCATTTTTTTCTCATGAAACTACATGCAAAACAAAAGGAATACAAGTGACTTCTAAAAACGCAAGACCACCATTATTACACCCAACGGCTCAATAATTAGGTTAGGTTGTAAAGCAGCGTCGCACAGTGGTTCAAGATCCCGAATTCCTGGTCAAAACTCTAAATTTGATATTTATGAATTCTTGAGTGTTTATATTGCGTTTTTTGGGTTGTTGATTTCAAAAATGATATTCAAAATTCAAAATAGCGGATCCAAAATGGCGGCCATTTTTTCAAAATTGTCTATTGTTTGTCACGAAAATGAGTTCAAAGGGTTTTTTGAGTCGCTGATTTCGAAAATGATATTAAAAATTAAAATTTTAAAATGGCGGACACAAAATAGCGGACATTTTTCCAAATTTTTGAATTGTTTCCCATGAAAATAAGTACGAAGGTGTTTTTTCAGTCGCTGATTCCAAAAACGATATTCAAAATTCAAAATAGCGGATCCCAAATGGCGGCCATTCTTCCAAAATTTCCTATTATTTTTCATGAAAAGAAGTACAAAAGGGTTTTCTGGGTCGCTGATTTCGAAAATGATATCTCAAATTCGAAATTCAAAATGTTAGACTAAAAGTGCCGTACATTTCAAGCTCAGAAGACCCATTCTCAAAGTCTCTCGCGAGGGTTGATAAATAATAAAAGAATCAGCTGTTATACCGAGAAACTTCGTCCCTAAAGCCGTGATTTCATTTTCAAGATTCAGGTCCTTGAAGGATTCCACATATTCCAAAATTTTGAGGCGTTTTCATTTCACGACCCGTGTCTCGAATTCCGTCAATAACGGAGTAAAAAATGTATTGCCTTATTTTCCAGTTCATACATTTTAACGCCAAAAATTAGAAGTTTTTATTTTGAAGTCGCTTTTATTTTATAATGTTCTCGTTACGTTTATTACTGTTACATATTTTTCATTGTTCGTATATTCAGAGTTTTTAAATATTATTTATTCATTTGTTATATTTCTCGATGAGAAAATTGAATTCCTTTACTGATAGATACTCTAATTTCATAAAATGGTAAAATTCAATTGGGACACCCTGTGTATTGTGTCCAGCACATTTTAAACGTTCCCAAGGGTATATTCGAACGTCACTGAATGAACTACTTTCATTTTGAATTCTTTCGGCATGGTATGTGGCGCGTAGAGAATCACGGGTTGGTGGGCTATACCGCGGGTGAACAGTCCCACGCGGTTGTAGAAAAAGCGTATTTATTTCTACGGGGGCAGCCCGGAGCTTTTTTTGTTGGAGGAATCAAAAAGTTGATACTTTTTGGCGATCAAAACAGAAAATCCCGGCGCGCGCACTCGCAGACAAAAAAAGAATTCACTACGTATATTCCTGAATTATATATTTTTTTTAATTTTTGGACGGGCACATTTCACCCCCTATATCATATATATACTTGTTCGAAGTGCAAATGCGGAAGCAGGCAACGATTTAACGTACCTTAAGGAATATCTTCCATGTCACCTTCTCTGTTTCTGGCAAAAACTCACAGAATAACAACGTTTCTCGTCGAACGCTCGAAACTCGAGAAACACACTGATGGGTGCGCATTTGGCGAAGAGTCAAGATTAACTGCTCGCCACAAGGACAGTTTTGAATATAGTGACTTGCCCTTTTACAAAATAATTCTCCAACGCGTCCTACACAAGTATAAATGAACATTTACTTCAGCCGGTAAGCTTCGAATTTCGAGCTTTTGGCCATCTTTTTGGGATCTTGAACCACTGTGCGCCGGCCTTTTATGTCTACTCAACTATCTAAATCTGCTATCTAATGTACATATTACATGAAACATAAAAATGATCTATTATAAGCTGTCGAAAATTTTATCTCGTATCTTTGTAGCCGGTGTTTTATCATCAGCCACGGACTAAGTCAAGTGCCTGGTAAAGTGAAGATGTGAAAAACTTTACTACGAAGTTTGAGATTTCATGCGATGATGTTTTGGCAGGCACAAAATAGAGTGTATGGTAGAGATTGAAGTTCGTCTTGTGACATTGTTGTCGTTACACAGTGGCAAAGTGTGTTGAAGGTAACGTGGAATAAGATGGCCTCAGCAGACGATGGCTAAATTCAATTTGAAAAGAAAGAACAGCTATTTTTTTTCTGCTTCCTTAGTTACCTTCTTATCACAAAGTTTAAAAAGGCAATAATTACTTCTCTTACCAATCCGACAAACCTGTATCCCTTCGTCGGAAAATTGTACTTCTCGGGCATTTCGGTATTAAACTCATAATCTGGACCATAAGTAGAACCTTGGAGCGTTAAGTCACAGTATGCTATAACCCTCTCCCCAATGTATCCCAGCTCCGCACAAGCCCGACGTGATGATTGCAAGTCAGTACTGCTCATAGGCTTAGTATGACCTCCTGGATCAAGAATAGTAGAACAAGAGTCAAGTATCACTTCCGGTGCTCCCTTCATGATCATGATATATCCAGTTTCTTCCCTGTGAATTGACATCTGGTATTTCGTAGTTGAGTTGAAGGGTATCTCAGCAATCTTTGGGAATGTGGCTCTAAACTGTTTCGTTGGATGCATATGCTCACAAAACTTCAAAATCCCAGATTCGGAGGCGTCTCCAATTACCTCACGATCCTCTATTCTAGTAAACAAAGTCGTTTCCGTTTTGAAATAGGCTCTAAGGCACAAAGTCGCTGCTTTAATAAGGATATTGAAGGCTGGCTTTTCTAAAAGCAACTCCCTTTCTACTCCCAATATCTGATCAGCTGGAAAATTATGTCTTGAGTTTCCGAACCATATATTCGAAACCGTCATCTTATTCTGAGTCAGGGTTCCAGTTTTGTCTGAACAAATGACAGAAGTTGATCCCAAAGTTTCTACGGCTTCCAAATTTTTAACCAAGCAGTTTTTCTCTGCCATTTTTTTGGCGGTTAGAGTGAGAGCCGCGGTGACCGTGATTAGGAGAACTTCAGGGACGTTTGCAATGACGATTCCGAGTAGATACGTGAATGCAGTGACAAAATTAGGTTCAATCCAAAGCGAGAGACAGAAGAAAATAATTCCAAAAAATATGGCAATGAAGGTTATGATGTGGACAAAGTGTCTGATTTCCTTGGCGATTGGAGTCTCCGTCTTGACGAGGTGCGCCGTGAGGCCAGCGAGACGACCAATCATCGTTCTGTCACCAGTTGCAATTACTATTCCCTTCCCTTCGCCGACTACAGCAAATGAAGAAAAGAATGCCACGTTCTGGCTTTCGAGGACGTTGTAGTCTGTTGGGTAATCAGTCCTTGTTAATGGTTCACTCTCTCCAGTTATGCTCGAATTTTCTACCCGAAGCCCTCGTGATTGAATTATCCTTATATCTGCTGGAATCTTGTCCCCGAGACGAATTTCTACTAGATCGCCGACAACAAGTTCATCTGTTGAGAGCTGCATTCGTTCTCCTTCACGAATCACATTTGCTAACGTCGGAACCATCTTCGTGAAGGATTCCATCACCTTGGTATTCTTACCTGAATGATAAAGTAATTGTTTAATCAAGGTTCTACATTATTTTACAGGAGTACGAGGAAGGCTTCGGCCCCATCCCAGCCAGCCCCTTAATATTTTTCAAACATATTTTGTTGTTTGCTTTATAACGTGTTTAGCCTTGAATTTAATTACAAACAGAAAATTATTGTGAACGTACATATTTCAATAGTCTTTAGTTGGCTTTTCAGAAATATAATTGTCAGAACCGAGCAGCAAAATAAAGTTCTCAATCACACAAGCTGCTTTATTTTTCAAAACCTATTCATTTCAAAATAAAATTTTCTGATCAATAATTAGGTTTGAACAATTTTCTTCTAAGAGGTATGTAGGCAACTGAACCGAAGAATTAGAAACTTCTAGAAACCTGCGAAACTCAACAATATTGTGAATCATTTTGCACGAAATTCCAAAATGTGAATGCTTTAACCCCGTAGTTAGTGACATTTGATAAGAACATACTTTAGATTTAGGACGCCCTTAATTTAACAAAAGATATTAAAAAGCGAGAATGAACTTACTTTCCTGAGTATAAGCGAAAATGCCAGATATTATACAAATCACAATGATGATAACCCCGAACCATTCTATTCCCTTTCCATGAGGATCGTCTGTTACTATACTGACTCCGTACAAAATAAAACACAGTATAGCACACACCCACAAGAGTGCTGCAAAATCTCCATACATGCATTTTATAAATTTTATGAATTCAGGAGTCATCTTTGGAGGAGAAAGAGCGTTAGGTCCATCTCTCAAAATTATTTCTTCAGCTTTACTATGCGTCAATCCTGTTTTCAAATTCGTTTTCAGTTTTTCACACAACTTATGCAAGGGAATTAAGTGATCAACTGTTTCCAATTCTTGATGAAGATCGTTTATTTCTTCTTCTGTCAGCTTTTTCTTCTGTGTGGATGTGGTGGGTCGGGGAGCTCGATGCATTCTTCAGGATTTGTCTATTTAGAGAAATATTCGTATATTATTATTTTACCAGGTTAGGCAACATTCAATAGCCTTTGAATGTAGTGTCAACTTCAAAGTTTGAGAAAGTTTTGTTTTTCAATATGGTAAAGAGGGTCAAGACTGCACTGAATGGAACTGTGAAAATACGCAATTAAGAAGGATAAGGAATTCCATAACCGTCATGAAGCAATAAGGATGATCTTTTCTCTTATTGAGAATTTTTTTTAAAGAGAAATACCGTGAATTTTTATAACCGTGAATTCGACAACTTGTTTAAACTTATGAAGTTTCACTTGCCGATGCGATAAAAAAGGTTATAGTTTTTACCATTTCATATTTGGAATCGTTCAATTTTCGACTTTGAAAATTGACTCAGATTTGAATGCCTAATTGTAAAATTGTTTGATTTCTAAGGCTTAAACTTTCAAGCAAATTTTACAATTGGACATTTCTAATGTTTTCAATATTAGAAGTATTTAATATTGAAAGATTTGTTTCAGAAGTTCAAATTTCAGAATCCAGTAATGTATGTAGGCCTTTCTTTTTTTCTACTGCTATCTACGGCTCATGTACCCACATTTGGAGGTCTTAAAATTAGATGTGCTCAAGATAGTCCTTATTATTTCAAATTGTACCAAATATTTAGAATTTGAATCTAAAAAAAGTTGTGCACCTTCAATTTCAATTTTCGAAACGCGTAAAATTAAGAGTTGATACATTTCTCTTGACTAATATTGATGACAAAGTACCAAAAAAACGTTCCTTACCCCCTCAAAATGAAAAAGCCTTTCAAATTGGATCCGATCAATTTAAATTTCGAACCTTTTCACAATAATACAATTTTTTCTTTTTTCTTTGTAGGTTCTGAAAGGCCTGAGTTACCTAAGAGACAAACATGCGATAATGCACAGAGATGTCAAACCGAGTAATATTTTGGTGAATAGTGCAGGAGAGATAAAAATATGTGATTTTGGGGTCTCTGGTCAGTTGATTGATTCCATGGCGAATTCCTTCGTCGGAACTCGGAGTTACATGTCGGTTAGTATTTATTAGTATTTAGTTAGTAATTTTCAGACGAAAATGATATTCTCCAATATATACATACATACATTTGTACATAGATATAGATATTGAAATTAAAATGATTTTTGTGTAGCCGGAGAGGTTGCAAGGCACTCACTACTCGGTCCAAAGTGATATCTGGTCTCTTGGACTTTCTCTGGTAGAAATGGCTATTGGCATGTATCCGATTCCACCTCCAGACACTAAAACCCTGACATCGATATTTGGCCCACAACAGGGTCAATCTACAGCTGAAAATTCGTCGATAAATAGCATTCCTACACCAACTTCTCAGTCTCCAGCACACAGTAAGTTTATGACTAATCAACTGGACATCACGGCTCATGGAGTCAAGTTACTTTTTCAATAAGTATTGTAATTTCGAATTCAAAACGGCAACATATTCTTCTATTTCATCAATTTTTCCTAATTTGCTTTTTTATGTTGGAAAACGTCCTAGCAAATTATTGTAAAAGAATGTAGCAGACAAAATGTAGCCAAAACCGTTTCAGGCATGACAGTTCGAAAAGATTTTTATTAGTATTTCAAATAAAATTTATGCTATTAACGTCGTTTTAAATCAACTCCTCAATGTCATATAATTAATTCTACATTTTCGCAGGTTTTATTACAGTTAGTGTGCTCGAAGTTCAGAACGTTCAAATGAACGAAATTTTTTTCTGATAACTTTGTAAACTAGAAATTGTGCTAAAATATTTATTCATTTTTTCAGCAGATACTAAATTACAGAAAGAAACTCATGATGCATAATCAAAAATTTTAGTTGAAACAATATTTGTAGATAAAATATAATTGCGAAAAAATAATTAGATAATAATTTTAATTAGATGTAATAATGCATGGTTGCATTTTGTAATTTTTATGAACAATTCACAATTTGAAATATTGAATCAAAATTTTCTACTCTTCGGGAAATTTTTCTTCCAAGTGATTTTGAAAGCCTACTGGACTTTTTTCTAATAAAAACCTTAGTCCACATTATGGAACTCCCAATAGTTATATTCAAGCGAAACCCTCACTCGCGCGCTCCAACAGACTGGCCAGTCCAGCCGTAGCCAGCTGGTGCACCGACCAACGCAGATTCATTACATTTCGAATCATTCAAAAACACTTGAATGTCATTCAACAATGGTAATATGTAGGCTGAATTTTTTGATGTGCGCCTTGCAACAGGCTGTCCAAAAAACGCCAAGTTTTAAAAGTGCAATAGGACTTTCGGAAATTCGGGTCCATCATTAAAGTCAAAGGTTAAACTCTAAATATCCTTGTTGCTTTCGTGTTCAACAAAAATTTTCGACAACATATTAGTCTAATTTTTATGATATATTTGATGGTGTTGTGTAATCTTATAGAAAAACATTTTTCTTTATACCTCGGTATAACCGGGAGCGAAAACTTACTCACGCGCACCGATGCTCAATTCATGAGACTTTCGTTGCTGCCTTCAGCCAGAATCATTCCTGCTGTTACTCTCGCCGGTTCATATAACCTCAAAGCTTGCTTGGATTCAATTCATGTTGTTTTGTGTAAATATAATTTAAAAAGTAATATTAACTAAAGATTTATAGAAAAAAAATGAACGAAATGAATTAATCATTCTCTTTTGATAAAACCACGGACGAGGAAAAGGTTATAAAATTAAAATAATTTCTTTTGAAAATGTGTAATTACATTCGCTTTTGTAAATGTATTCGATGCCTGCCCCCCAACCAGCAACACTCGCTCCGCTCGTGCTGCAAATGTCGAGGCAGGCATCAGTACATGATTTTATGTACGTATATTGTTTATAAAAATATGATACTTCACCGTACTTTCGACCAGGTTTAAAAAAAACAGTATACACCATGCGGGCAGGAGTTGCAAAGCTCTGAACTGCGAGATATGATGCCCTCGGCTCCGCCTCGGTACCCATATTACGCAGTGCAGGAATTTCAACTTTCTGCCCGTGTAGTGTAATATACTATTTATAGATATTTTTGACAAAGTTTACTTTTTGTTCTCATAATTAGACTTCGAGTAAGCATGTTTATATTTGTATATATTGTAAATAATTAGGAATGAAAGATGTTCTTTTTTCGACCAGGATAATTGATATATATTAATTTCAGATGTTGATTTTTTTCTCATTTCTCTAAAATAATCCCCGGACCAGTAACTGATAAACTCACCATCTTAAACCAATATATTGCAAATAATATTTTTTGGTACTATATAAATTGTTATGACGTTCATTTAGCAATTTCTCACTTACCTTCAAATACGTAATTCAGGAAATGTTAAAAATTAGAAAACAGTCTATAAGATACCAATGAAATATCCATATCGAAACATCTACAAATCTAGGTACACTAAGACTCTAAATTATAAAAAAAAAAGAAGGTAATTATGTAAAAATGTCTCTGAAAATGTTTTTCTTTTCAATTCCACAAAACCATGCAAAATTGTCTTAAAAAGTTAGACCAACATTGTCGTAAGCATTTTTTGTAAGCACAAAAGCAACGAAAATATTTAGAATTTAATCTTTGATCTTGGTGGAGAGCGCAAACTTTCATCCGATGGAATTAAATCTCTTTAAAGTCTTATTTTTTAATACATTTGGAAGCCCTGAAACAAAAACTATGCATCTTATGAAAAAATGGTTTCAAACAAATTTTTAAGATCTTTTTAAAATGAATAATTTTTCTTCTCAACAATTTTTTGCACTTTCCATTGTTCGACCGGAAATGTACATTTTCAATTTCTTAAAAGGCTTCTTCGATGGAAAAAATTAGACCCAATGGTCAAAATGTCTGTTCAACGAACTCGTTCTTTCTTTAGGGACTTCAAAAAGTGTGTTATAGCACAATCTAATATGATGATTCTTTTAAAAGTTATCGAGTCTACAGATCATGGTCATACTACAGACAGACACTCGTGTAAAAATAGTTTTTTTTTTACTCACACGGGGAAAAAAGTGGGAGTTATAATCGCCCGAGTAGTGGTTGCTCGCAGCGACACGAATGCAGGAGTTTACACTTCCCGGCCTGGGCGGCGCGCGCTCTTGATTCGGGAGCTATATGCTCTCTCGCATCGAGTGGCTCGATTCGATCTACGTCACTCGATGCGAGAGAGCAATAGAGCATATAGCTCCCGAATCAAGAGCGTGAGCCGCTCGGGACGGGAGGTATAAATTCCTGCATTCGTGGCGCTGCGAGCACCACTACTCGGGCGATTATAACTCCCACTTTTTTCTCCGTGCAGGGGGTCTCAAAACGTGGAGATTTGGTAAAAACTGCCGAAGTCAAATTTCCCATAAAACTAATACCTTTTCATTTAGAATGAGAATGTAAAAATGTATATTCTTTCATTATCTTATTGTTCTTCTGTTTTCTAGATTCGAGTACTCCGAGGCCAATGGCGATATTTGAATTGCTGGATTACATAGTGAACGAGCCACCACCAAAACTACCATCCGGAATTTTCAGTGATTCTTTCACCGACTTTGTGGACAGATGTCTCAAGAAAAATCCCGCAGAAAGAGCTGATTTGAAAACTCTTATGGTATGATATCAGCGCTCAACTTTTTTCTCATTTCTTAAGAGTACAAATAGGGGAGACCGGGGCTATTCAGCCCTCTTTTTTCCAATTTTGTTTTTCAGGAACAAAATGCTATATTTTTGAACGATTTTCTGATGGTTTGTAAAGGTTATATATGAAAAACATTATATTATCACTCATATACCTGAAAGATTTTCTGACTGTTGGAATCAAAGTAGTCAAAAGTGTCAAAATCGATATTTTGGAAAAACGTGGGGCCATTCAGCCCCTGCAATTAAAAAGTGCAATAATCCATTATTGGGTGTAGATTTTCTGTATCCAAGAAAAAGCGTTGTTTATTTGTCACTTGTAGATAAAAAAATCTGCCCGCTTCGCGGGCACATTCTCATCGTGCGCTTCGCACGCAGCTCGCTTCGCTCGCAAGTATCAGCGCGCCTAGGGCGCGCGTCCGTAGGATCTCGCGCTTCGCG
>WSXT02070397.1:0-26727 GCA_011762715.2 Neuroterus valhalla | reverse complement strand
ATTTTTGTGATAGAAAATGGATCTTCTTGGTGTTTCGGGAAATTAATTCATCCTTTGTGATTGGATTTAGAAATTTTTTTTTTTAATTTATATTTTTGGATGGAGCAGAATTATTCAAATTTTATTCAGTGGAAATAATTTATGTTTAATGGAAGTTTTTATTTTTATGATAGAAAATGGATCTTTTTATTGGTATTTTAGGAAATTTTGGTCTGTCGCTCTCCTAAATGTGCGTCTATTTATCCAATACTTGACAAAATGTGTGTTTCCAATATTCTTTTGTGTACAAGTGTCAATTCGAGGTATAGAAGAATCTCCAATCGGCTAAGCTACATGATTATTTAGGCTTTAAGCTGAACAGATAAATTTTTAACGGAAAAAAGGATAACTTCTAAGAGGTTATAGACAATCACAGTAATATCCAGTACAGCTTTTAATTAATAAGAGAATAATATTTTTGTATAATTCAGATCGTATATTCCACTTCGCAATAAATACCACAAGTTTGTCAATTAAAACATGTTGGATTTTTAATTCGTTCAAAATAAAGCTTCCTTTGCCGCGGAAGGGGGCAGCGGCCATCTTGGTTCGGACACTACCGGCCGCGGTGCCAACGTGCGGCCGAAAAAGCTTGACGAAATTGCCGTACATTTTTCAGGACCTCCGGCACATCTCCTTGACACTTCTTCTTATAGTCTTCATGGTCGTTTAAAGAAAGCTGCTCAAGTAAGTATGGTGTCAACGTAGATCAGCCATGATTGGCTGATCTAACAGAAGGAGGCGATAGAACATTCATAATAAGCGATAATAATAGAAGATAGCAAACCTTTGGAGGAAGAACGTTGCTCGCGAATAGACGTGGATTGTAGGTTCTCATCATGTTCCATGTTTTCTCGGAATGAAAAGTGCAATGGAATAGTAATGAAACCAAAAGAGTGATAAATACGAAAAAATGAATGGAGTACTTCATTCACAGGAGAATTTCTATGTATGGAATGCCCCACATGGGATTAAGAGCGATTTCTTTCGGACATGGAAGATTTTTCCGAAGAAGTTGCTACGCAATGTAGTTATCAAGGTTTTTCAAAAACCTTGGCTCGTTGCGGCTTGTGTGTGTGTCTCAACCTGCTGAGTGCCAACAGTAGCTAACGGCGAGCACGATAGAATTTTATCCCCCCTCCCGCCTTCTTTCCAGTTGTATGAAATCCATACATGGGGCCAGACTGTTCCGCCGACCCTGCTATCTCATTTGCCCTTCTGAATCAGAGGTGCTCAACGCGTGAGCAACACGTGAGCAACGGTGTTAACAACTGTCACTCGTCAATCCCCTCTTTTGCGACTTTCGGTGCGTTCATGCGGTGAGCGGGATGTTGAGAGGGGTCCTCGACAACGGGTTGTGTGAACATTGCACGCAAGTAGGCGTGGTCAGGCGTAGTCAGACGAAGCCCGTGGCGGAACGAGAAGAAAATTCTCGATGAAGCGTTCGGAAAAGGGGAAGAAAGGAAAAGCGCGCCAACCTTGCGTTGGACATCCCTATTCTGAATTTTTAGAATTTCAAAACGACATTCCGCCAACAATGAATAATGAAAATATTATGTAGAATTAGGAAAGAAAAATTATCTGCTCCTTAACGGAAATATCAACCTTATGGTTGATAATTAATTATCGTTTGCAACAATACTACACGCGCTTAGTATATTAGAGTTAGGTTCGAGTCGAAAGTTTCAATGAATATTACAATTCTACGGCGCCGGTCGTACGAACGTGACGTGCTCCTGATCGCTCCGTTTAACAAAAGGATGTACGGTTCCTAAAAAGAAGTAGAGGTTTCAAGAAATAGATACAGGTATAAATCTCACTTTAGTTAACAAGTGCAAGTGTATAGTTTTCTCGTTTTCTCTAAAAAATTTGCTGTGTTCATGCTTCCGAAAATCGGTGTATCGTGGCTGTGTTTCTAATCCGGCGGTGTGTACTATTCGTCAGGTTCCGATAACGAGAGGAGTGTCGGACTCTCTAACATGCGGCCAGATTGGCACAGTGTCACACAATACTTGCTTTAATTTGTCAGCTAAAGATGTTAAAAGCAACAATGAAAAGCAAACGGTGATGAACTGATCAAGATGTTCAAAGCTATTAAAAATGCTCTTCATCGGAAATCTGTCTTCTCTGTCTCGTCTGGGAGAGACGTAAACAAGTCAGAGATGTCTGCTATCGCGTTGAGTCCTGGAACCGAGACTTGTAACATCAAATTTCTTTAGGGTTATCAATTTTGGCTCACGTTCCTTTTTTACAAACACAAAAACAAATCTTAAAACTTCTACTTAAGTGTTGGGCGCCAGGCGCACATGCGCCAGCCGGACACTTACAGCTCAACCCAACGCAACTAAATTCTAAACGTGAGCCAGACTTTTGCCTTACTTTGCTCAGCCCTCGTTAGAGTAGTGGTAGAGGGGATGGGCTAGCCATTTTAGGAGATATTCTCAAAGTCTTATATTTTATTTCTTGTAAACAAAACAATGCTGGTTAAGATGTTGCAAGAGAAGAGTAACAATTATTCAAACCGTCATGAAGAAGGAGGGCGGTCTGAGGTTACAAAGTTCGAAAGTACGTTAGCCGCTTAGTGAGTAACCTAGGCGGGCTCAGTCGCCCCGCCGACACTCCAAGAGTAGTCGATTTATGAACTGATAGTCGGGGTACACAATCTCATACGTGGAAGTTATTTCAAAACCTGAATGGTGTTAATATGGATTAGTAATTCGGAAATATCTTAACGGAATGGAGAATTGGCAAAACACAAGTACATTATGGGGGATATAAAGCAACGAAACAAGATACGAGGTTACTTCGTGCAAAGAAGGTTCAGCAGGACGGCAGCGATAATAAGGAAGGGCTCATAGGACCAATGGGTCTTGATTTTTCCACGATTGCAAAGAAAAATAATAGGCAAAACTTCATTCGAAAAGTCTTGGAAGCTCGAGAGATTCCACGTGTTCAGGAAACACAGAGGAATATTATTCCTTCGCCCGAATCGGATTATTTTATGACATCATTCAACGAGTGCCACGAGGTTTCTTTCGTCTCTCAACCTTGATAATTTAGGAGATACACACTTATAAATTTTGACATGCTGTTTTGCTCTCTCATTCATAATTGGGCCAACTACTTGGCTGCATGCGATTCCTCGTCTACTACTTCCGTAGTTCAAGACCACTCTCCACCTTAACAGTTTCACATCCCCTTTTCTGTGTTTCCGTTATGTACAAGATATTCAACTTCCTTACGCGCATAGTATCCCGTAACTCCTTCCCCTTTCGATCATTTACACCCCTGAAAATTCACACATTCAGTCTCTTTTCATAACTTGACACTTTTCCAGGGATACGCGGTTCCGTTATTGAAAGTGACAGTCCCGTTATCCGAAGCTATATCATAATTTGTATTATTCAATGTGTAAAGTATCCACCCAAGCTCTAACTTCAAGCGAGAAAATGTTCCGTAAATAAGATCACGTCCAAACCTCCGAACCTCCTCATGTCCAAGTTCCGCCAAACATCATTCATATGAAGAAGGGTACATAAGGAAAAGAGATAAATCAAGTAAAGCCGGAATACTACGAATTGTCGATTACATGCGGTAATATTTTTGAGTAACCAGGAAACTTACCAGAAGTTTGTTTTTGACGAGAATCTACAAGAATTAATTTTTTCCTCTTCTAAGCATGAACAGACGTGCATCAACAACACATTTGTTGAGAAATTTAATTTCTTTGATTAAAACATCAACCCATTGGTCGAACGTTTAAGCACTCCGTTCAATATTCATTTTTCTAGTTTGAGTGTCATCTCTTCGGTTCAAAATTTAACTATGGGGTTGGGAATATGTTTCATTTTCTTATTTCAATCAACTTTTTTATCGTAAACTCAACTAATTTTTGGAGGAAATGGATCTCTTTGGTCGAAGATTGAACCATTCATGTTGAGGTTTAACTACTGGTATGAAAATAATATTTTCTCAGACAAAAATTAAATTTCCGGCTCTTATCTTCGAGTGGGAAATTCCACTCTATTTGATTAAACATAACCTTTTCAGTTAGTTTTATCAGCCAGACCCATCCGAGCATATATCATTTTAAATATAACTCCATAAGCTCTCATGCCTAATCAGGCCAATCCAAAACCCAAGTCCCGGAACTGATCACGAGGCAATTTAATTGTATCAGAAAAAGGTTGGGGGTCGCCTCTAATCATTTAAACAGTTGTAGCCTCCGGAAGCTACGATTACGATGGTTCTGCCAGAATCATCGATCCCGATGCACCTGGAGGTGAAAAATCATCTGACTCGTCACTTCCACAACGCCAAAGATGATCAAGTCAGGCAAATCAATTGACAATTAAGGAAACTCCGAAGAACCTCACTGGAAGACAATCGTACTCACCAAAAACCTGGACGTCAGAAGACCTCACCAAGCGTACCTTGTCATGATGCTCTGTATAGCAGTGAATTTCACATCTTCTGTTGTCCGTCGCAGAACGCCAAAAGAGAACAGCTTGCAGAGAGGAGGCAGGACCAACACTGAGTTGCAGGAAAGATTGAGCCGCCCGTGCAGGGTTTGATAATGTCAACTCAATCCCCACTCCAACGTGCAACTTACGCTGAACCATTTAGGCAGATATCTGCCACTAACAAAAACTGTCGACCCGCAGGACGTAACGAGAATTAACCGATCAGTGCAGAGGCCGAGACGTAACTGGCCTAATAAGAGAGGGTCGATCACTATCCCAGGGTCATGAAGACCAGAGGCAGGAGGGTAATCTCGTAGTGGAGGGGGTAAAAATTCATGAGCTCCCCCTGCTGTGGGAGGCTCTCTCGATCGGAACTATGCGCACTAACTTGTGCGCAACCATATAGTTGTGTTCGTTGTGTACGTGAGCGCACTACACACGTGAATATATGCGCACAAGCCGAATTTCGAGTTATGGCGCATTGCTCCGAAAAATACAGACCCTCCTACTCCGTGTCTGCTCTCTCACATACCCCCTTCACTACGAGATCGCCCTCCTGTCTCTAGTCTTCATGCCCTAGGTGCTAGGTGGGAGAGCACGCGAACACCGGCCTCCCCACTCCTGCCGATCGATGCAGTCCAAACTCTGAACTAGAGGGAACCTGTGAAGGACCCAAAACACCGCGAAACCACAGTTGCCAATCGAGACCAAGTCAACTTCAATGGAAGCCAGCAACAGCGAACACTTTATCAACATCCCGCCCGCCTCGTTCTGTGAACAAAATAATAATGTCTGCTGTGAAAACTAAAGCTGAACAGAGATTCATATAATCAGAAGGCCAAAAACCATTCCCTTGAAAAAGTAACAGCAACTTTTCGGATGGGAACTTCCTCTGCCTCCCGTGAACATATCCATCTTAAAAGAGGAAACATGACTTGCCTACGCACTGTAACATTACTCGATCTTTATTCGATCTTTCCTTAAACCGGGGATGATTTTATTTATCGAAGTCAAAAGTATTTTCCACGTATCTGGCTAGTTATCACATGAAAGGTCCTGAACTTTTTAAGTAGTAGAGCTGTTGCATTTCAAACTTGTCTCGATGATGTTGATAATCATCGAGAATCTTGTTCAATCTGCCTTTTATTCTGGCCTTGTCAGAAAATCGCATTCAATTATGCAAATCGAATTCAATCCTGATAGGAAAATTAAAACTAGCCCTAAACATTTCACAATTCAATATCCAAATTAAAGTCAATTTTGAGAAATAAAAGATTGTGGATGCACTCAAGGGAGAGATGATTGCGCACCATAAAATTTTTTATCTTTGAAAAGGCAATTTATCCAAACTCAAACTTCCTCCCACAACGAGGTCTCCACCATGAGACGAAGTGCAAAGTCGTTACGATCAACAAAATTCTTAGTTATTAAAAAACAAAGAAATCCAAATACTTCAATTCAAATGTAAATTTAAGTAATGTAAGGAATATCGTGGCTCACAACCCTCTCTCACGCCGCAGAGTTACTTGACCGGTGACGCTCGATCACCAACGTAATTTCTAGAACGATCTCTCCACTTCCTTTAATTTTGGAGTTTGCAATTTCTCCTTTGAGTTACGGGCGTACCTATTCAAATTGTCGCCCGTGCCTTTATGCTAAGATAATACGTTCGACGATTATTATTATTAGTGAGTAAGACCACTTGTTTGGAAAGGCCTCTTGATTTCCAATGTCAGCATCTAAGAATGGACAGCTGGATGCTTTCCCTGGGAGTGTAAATTTTTCCGTTCTTTCGGAATCTGGGGTCAAAAAATGATTTTTTTCGAATTTAGTGGTATGATCTATATTTTGCCTTGACTCAGACGTAATGGGGTCACATGGACACCAGAATCGTGTTCAGCGATCAAAAAATACAATGTTACATAGTTTGGGGACCCGTTCTTAGCCGAAATACGAGCTGAATGGTTCAAAAGAGAATTCGACCTTCAGATGACCCTCGAATGACTTCCAGAGGTCATGTCGATAGAAAGATTAAAGCGTATCTGGACGTAGAATTTTCCTTTGTTTCGGAACCCGGGATCGAAAAATTATCTTTTGCGAATGAAGCAGCTTGACCTCCATTTGACCTTGACCCAGAAGTGATGGGCTCACATGGACACCAGAATCGTGATAAGCGGCGAAAACATATAGAACAAGTAAGCTCAGAAGAGGGCCACCTCGATTGTCTTTTGTGGCCTTGTGATTATGAATAAGAGAGAAGCCTATTTATTATGTGCTACGCTCTAGTCGATCGGATCAGCCGATATATGTAAAAGATGCCTCCTGTAACTCTTAAATTGATACCCTCGATACTTGCGATTCTGGAGAAAGGATCGTCCTGTTCAAAGACATGAATAGCAAGGTTGCTGTTAAACGCGGAGGTCATATAAGGTCGAAGCCGCTGCATGTCAAAACAGAGAATATACCAGAATCATAAGTACAAAAACATACCTTATAGAGTTCAATAAATATTTATGTCATTGGTAACAAGAGTGGAAAATGGAATAAGGCAATGGAAATGTAGAGGATGTGCGGATACTAGAGAGCATCTTCAAGAGTACTTCTGAAGTCTGCGGTACTACAACTGTCGGAAGAAAGACTCGGCTTCCTTGATGGAATGGTTTTACAAAAACAGAATGATGACTTACCAAATAGATGTTATTTAAAATGGAAAAGATAGAATTTTCAACAAGGTGAAGGGGATCACAAACTGAAACTAGATCGTTACATTTTTCAACGGAAACTAAGAATTTTCTACAAAACCATTGAAATTTAAAATAATAGCTACAGGTACATTTTCAAACCAAAGACATACATTTTCTACGAAATAATTAAATTTTAAACCAAATAGGATAACTTTGGTGGAAAATTGTTGAATTGTTAACTGCAAAAAGAGTAAAGTTCCCATCGAATAAGCTCATTATCATCCAACTTGTTGAATTTCCCACGAAAATAGTTCAACTTTGAACTCAGAGAAACAAATTTACAACATAAAGTTTGATTTTCTACATAAATAAGATATATATCAGTAATGTCAAAGGTAATTTCAGGAGTAGAAGAGTTCAAATATGTGGGTGTTGCTCGCAGAAATAATAAAAAAAATATAGGAAATTGAAAGAAGGTTAAAAAAAATGGGAGAAGGGAAGCGTGTTTTTTTTACTCTCATATTTTACTATGAGAAAGTCGAAGTAGAGAGAGTAGAAAAAGAAGTTAGAGGAGTACGATATAAGGGCGAATGCCTATAGCAAGCCGGAGACGAGTACTGCACACACACAAGGGCGAAAAAAGCCTCCCCCCCTAGGTGCATACCGTATTTCTTACAACAGAGAGATGGATCCCGGCTCAAAGGTGTCCGGTTTTTTCAACGTGGTGTCAAAGAGAATTCGTGCTTCTGTTGTCAAAAAAGATTAAATTACAAACCGGATGCTAGAGCCAGAAAGAGAGCAAGTGAGTTTGAAGGGAAGCTGCAGGAGGAACAGAATTGGTTTTTTTTAGGAGGTCGAAGTGAAGAGAAAGGAGGCAATACAGAAGACTTCTGTTTAGCTGAACTCTCGTTTAGCTGAACTTCTATTTACCTGAACGTTCCGGCGCTTGGCTGAACTCTAGCGGCCCACTCTACCCCTACTACTCTCGAGTAGACACGGCAACCGACTTCTACCGTCAGTTGCCGTGTCTACTCGAGAGTAGTGAGGGTAGACTTCTCAATGGTTTCTACCAATTAGAAGTCATCTCTAAAAACACCCATGCGGAGGGAGACAGAGGTGTGAATTTCTCCCGAGTTCAGCTAAACGAATGTTTACGTCGCGTAGCGGTTCATCTAAACGGAAGTCTTACGTAGAATCAAAGAAATGGAGAAAAAAAGTTAGGAGGGAGACCTTCAGTCATAGAATACAGAGAAACAAGAAATGAGACTGGAGTATATGAAGGATTGGAAAAAAAGACAGAGAACGCTTCGTTGGAACGAAGATAAGTGATGCTTGAGAAGAAATGTTCAGCTACAATTTTAATAAAAGATCCTTTATTCATCAAAATATAAATTAGTAAAATAAGAGTGCTAGCCGATTTAATGGTTCAGCAAGAATAGAGCTGAACTAATTATCAACCAGGAATGGTACATGATTAAATACAAGTATTGACCTGGTCTCCATCAAAGCTGGACGAGAGTTGGTAGAGACTTGTACTAGACTTAGTTTCTCCTCTTATACTAGTACATTCTATTAACGAAATATACTCAAAAACCGTGCGTACGTTTGAATTTGACAACAACTTTTTGAGGATTTGGGCGACTCGAGAAATTCCATTTTGATTGGATGTTAGTCCGTCGTTTAAGAAAGAGGAAAGTAAAGAGGAAGTGATGGAAGAAAGAGGGTGAGAGGAAGTGAAGGGTAGAAAAATAGGAGTACTAAAGGGGAGGTGAGCGATTTGACGTGAGTAAGAGGAGGGTAGGTGGAAGCTGAACCCTGTATTTTACACATGCACGAATCTGACACTTTGCTCTGCCTTTAAAGCGAGAAAAAAGTTGTCGTTCTCAACTCGCGAGCGTCAGAGCAATCTTTAAACATGCACACATCGGACATTCAATTCATTAGATACCTAGAAAGCGGGGTGAAAGAACTTAAGGGACAATTCAGACTAGCCGTTCTCGGTTCCGGTTTGCTGGTCTGGTTGCACTCTTGGCCAATCAGCGCGTACTTGGTCCCGGTTCCGGTTCGGTTCAAGCTTTAAGGTTCGAATCTAATTTCGGCCGTGCCGTTCGCAACCGTAGCCAATGAGAGCGCTCGCTGAAGCCACGAGGCCTGTTGCACGTACCTCATGTTATTTCAATCTATGAACTGCACATGCGTGAGAATGACCATCGTTGAGCTGAATCGGTGCAGTGTGAGCTGCATCGGTCAACCAAGAACCGAACCGGAAAACCGCAACCGAGAACGGCTACTCTGAATTGGCCTTTACGTCCTGCTAAGCAGTCGGCCGTCCTTCAAGGATTGAACTCGATCAGCTTCATAAGACGGGATTAGTGCTTCTTCTTCTCTTTCTTCTTCTTCATCTTTTTCTCCTTCTTTGACTGCTTTTGGGATATCTTGTTGTTGGCCCTAGTAGGGATCATACGGATCATACGGATGTACCTTATTTCCAGGACGGCCCTTGCGGTGAATTACTCTTTGGTCGACATTGTTTCGTGGCTCGGCAGTATGAATACTTCGCCGCCACTGATAAGGGTGGAAAAAGAGCCTATTAAGAGGATGGTCTTCCGCTATTGGTATATTTTCGTTTGTATCTACTTTTATTTTGAACCTTTCGAGGTCGCCGTTTGCTTGGAGGTTCACGAAGGGATACAAGTTTCCATCTAAATATCTTCCAATCACGTATCTTATCCCATCTTCTTCCTTCTTTACTGCTACTGAAAAGATAGAGTCTCTCGCGATAGGCGCAGTTAAATTCGGCTGCCTTTCGTACAGATGAACATTGAGTAGAAAATGCTCCGGAATCTGTGCATAACCATATTTTATCCATCGGGAGAAACCAACCGATTCTGAAACAAATGGTATTGATATAATCAGGGTGATAAAGTGCCAGATGAACCAGTAGGCTTAGGTGGGTCATGACCTAGGAGCCTTAGGGTCTAAAGAGCTCAGTAGGCCCCCAGAATTCTTATTTCTTCCCCTATTTAAAAAAGCGTCAACTAAACTCTTCGATGATACCGTTCGCACTCAGAGTGTTATAGTTGCCTCAGCTTTTTATCACTTTTTCTTCGAAAAAAAATTTTTTGTTGAATTACAAAATTAAACTTTTGATAATTAGGATCCTGGCATGCCTCTTACTCTTTTGTTATTTATTCCTGAAATGAAAGCGTCATCTTAATTCAGAAACCACACCATCAAAAATTGAAGAGCAGGTAATTATCGAGCTGGAGGAGGACAACGAGAGCGCGAGGAATAAGGTACATGTGGAGGTATCTTCCCACACGCCACTGCGGTTAGCGGCGATTGCCTCAGTGTCCAGCGGAGCACGAAGAGAGGGGAAAGGCTCAATTTGGTTAGGAGGACAATCAAAAAGGCCAAAGATACAGTGTCCAGCACAAGTGAAGTGTAAGCTCTCTCACCTCAGAAGAATAAAATAGACAGACATGAGGGCCTGGAGAAAAGCGTGGTAGAGAATCCGTTCGCAAAAAGCAATAACAGACGTAGATCACTCACTAGTATGGAAAGGAAGGTGGACGACGATACCTTCTGGCTGTTGATATCGGAAATCAGTAAGCTGATGCGAGGAGGAAAGGAGACTAAAGGAAAAGTGGAAGGTATCAGGTAGGAGGTGAGGGTAAGTGATTTGAAATGGGAAATGGAGATGAAAGATTAAGGGACAAAGTGAAAGGATCAGAGAAAGAGGTGTAAAGACGAAGAAAAGACTTGAAGAGATAAGAGGTAGGTTAGATATGGGAGAAGACGGCAAAATGGAGGAAGAGTATTCATGTATGTAAGAGAAGGTAGAAAAAATAATTGATAAGGAGGTGTGAGGACATAGGAACTGGATGGAGAACGCAATGGCGGGAGGAAGGATGAGGGCAATGTTGAGCTGAAGGGGAAAAAGGAGAATGAATTTGCGGTTGTGGAAACAGAGAGCTGTCGAGACAAGTTAAGGGTGATGCGAAGTAAAAGCAAGTTGCAGGACAAGGAGTTTACATTGTTTACGATTTTACGCAAAAGAA
Source organism: Neuroterus valhalla (assembly GCA_011762715.2). NCBI lineage: Eukaryota > Metazoa > Arthropoda > Insecta > Hymenoptera > Cynipidae > Neuroterus > Neuroterus valhalla. Next base: position 15,480 of record WSXT02070397.1, on the reverse strand, counting down.
GAAGGGAATTCAGGGAATGCTGCATGACAGTGCTAGAAGAGAAAGGAGGGGAGGAAGATCGATAAAGATAGGATATGAGATAATAAAAGTAGGGGAGAGAATGTGGGTAACGGATGAGGAAAAAGGGGAGCTGAAAGAAGTGCAGAGGGACTTGTTTTGTAGGGAGTAGGGAGTAAGGGAAAAGCAGGGCATAGGAGTGGTGGAGGTGCTTTTTTGGAATGTGGCTAGAGTTAAAAAAAAGATAAGGTTTTTTGCAGAGAGATTAGATGATGGAAGACCAGTAAAAAACGTGGGTAGAGAGCAAGTAATGGGGGGATAGAACCGAGGCTACCAAGGTAGTTTTTGTGCAGAGTCCAAGAGGCAGTCAGATTGAAGGAGAAAAGTAGGGGTAGTGGAGGATTATAACGGGGATTAGGAAAGGATGTGAGGGAGAAGTTAATAGTACAGGAGATGGGTAGGTGGTGCGAATGATTCCTCATTTGCACCTTTTGCCCCTGTGATGTGAGGATAAGAGCGTTGACGTGCAGCTTTTTGACCGTGTGCAATACGGATAAGATGGAGAGGATAGAGGAAGGGTGGAAGTTACTGACGGCGAAGAGGAAAAGCCTATGGTGGTACTGGAGGGAGTCCTGAATGCAAGAGTGAGGAGGAAAGAGCGCTTTCACAGTAGTAAGGAGTGTTTTGATAGAGGAACGGAAGATACCACTGTAAATGAGGGAAGGGGATTCCAATGGACTGGATGATGAGTATGGGATGAGCGGTCGAAAATTGTATGATAGCAGGATATGAAGAGCAGGAATTAACTATGTGAGTGTGGTAGGAGCATCGGTGATAGACTACGTAGTCATGAATATGTAAGGATTAAAGGGGACGAAAAGATCCACAGTAAAGGCGAAGGGAGAATTAGACCGTCTGCGATTTATGTTGCAGATGAGAGGAGAGGCGGTAAAAGGCAAGGATGAGAAGAAGTATCGCGCTAAAATTCATGGGACTTGTATCACTTCTAATATCATATTTTTCTAAAATAAAGAATGCATTTATTTTTTTAGTTCAAACCAATTTCTGCGCGATAAGCATGGAAACTGAACCACCCTAACGAAAAGCATATTATTATACATATTCATTGATGAATAGCTTTTAGGTAGTTCAATTCTCGGTAAAAAAAAGTCTGGAAGTCAAGCAACGCAAAAAATTACATCAAAGTAGGAGAAATATTCGAATTACTTAAACGACTTTATATAGGATAAGAATATATTCCCTGCAATAAAACATGCACTTTTAATTCTATGATATAATTATATTTACCAATAAGATATGGGAAAATCGCTAGAATGAACCACAGAAGTCCAATTAGGGTCCTCATTTTCCGGAAATGAAGGAATTTATTCGAGAAGAATTTTTGAAGAGCGATGGATACCGCTCGAAATGTTCGAGTTTATATAATAGTATTAGCCGCTATCTTATTTTTTCTTCTCAGATATCAGTATCACCTTCTTCGCGATGGAAAGATTAATTTAACCGTTCAAAAACATCATAAAATTTCATATTTTAGGCTAAAAAACAAATACGTTCGAGCACACATATGCATCGTATGCCATCACTGATTACTCAAAGATAATTGTTTGATATTATATAAATTCTAAGACGAATGAAACATTTATCAACTCCAAGCAGGGCCGACTCAACGAATAGGCTAATGTAGGCCTCTTCATTTGAGTTTTCTTTCAGTGCACCTGCGCGATAAATAATTAACCTTCCTGTCAATTCTGTGTCCCTGATATGCACCATCCAATTTAAAGAATCGATAAATATGATTTTGCAGAAACCTTAGAAAATATTTGTATCAGGAAAGCTCTGAAAATAAGTGCGGCAAGTCTAAGAATGAATGAGGAGAATTTAGAAGATATCGCGATTTAAAATAAGAGTGCGATAATACGCCTATCTTCAAGATGCTTGAAAATAAATATATGATCTCCAAAGTGTTGAAATCTCCCTGATTCCTTTTTTTTAGTTATTCTCTATCACCTATTATTGGATTTCACTAACAGATGCAAGATCATTACACAAAAAACCAGTTGATTACTTTAACTGACGAAAAGTGTCATGGGAGTCGTATATTCGCACAACTAACTTCCTAATCAAGATAGACGAATATGAGGGGATTCAAATTTACCGGTCGCTTGCACTGGCGCATGGGCAGGGGGCTGCTATGCGAGTGTTTTTGCGTTCTCGCGTCCGAGCACTACGGCGCATGAACCTGCTCCTTCTCCCCGTCGGGAGAAAATATTTCCGTTTTTTACATTGGGCTATTCCAACACTAGTAGTTCGTGACCAATACGCAAAGTTTCGTCTGAGGGAGACGTAAACAAGTCAGGGACTTCTGCTATCATGTTGGGGCCTGGAGTCGAAACTTGTAACATCAAATTTCTTTGGAGTAATCAATCATGGCTCACGTTCTTTTTTACAAACACAAAACTTTTGCTCAAGTGAATTCTGAACTTAGTATTTCTCGTAAATAATATATTGCTGGGTGAGATGTTTCAAGAGAAGGGTGACATTTATACGACGGGTCAAGGGTGGGGAGGGGAAGGAGGTATCTGAGTATACGAAATTCGGAAGCACATGGCAGACGCCATGATTTAGGATGTACGATTCTACGGGATTCTATATAACAGCAAAAGGAAGGTCGTCAGAAGAAAGGATATCTAGTCACTATAGTAAGTAACCTAGGCAGGCTCAGTCGACCCGCCGACACTACAAGAGGAGGCGACTTATGAACCGATAGTCGGTGTACAAAGTCTAATACGTGGTAGTTATTTCAAAAGCTAAGTGTTGTTAATATGAATTAGTAAATCGGAAATATCCCTACGGAATGGAGAATTGTCAAGACACAACAAGCTTAAACCGGACGGTACAATATGGCGGAATCGAAGCAGCGAAACAAGATACGAGGTTACTTAATGTACAGAAGGTTCAGCAGGATGGCAGCGATACTAAGGCAGGGCTTATAGGACAAATGGGTCCTGATTTTTCTGCGATTGCAAAGAAAAATAATAGGCAGAACCTAATTCGAAAAGCCTTGAAGCTGGAGAGACTCCACGTGTTCAGTAAACGGAAGTACATTTTAATTTACTCAACAAACTGTCCCGAACACGGGGAATCCATACGATTTTCAACTTACACCACCAACAAGCTAACCTTACCTCTAAATTTTGCAATCACTAATTTTTATTCGGAAGCTAACTACAATGGTTCTAAATGGCACGAGAAAATCGTGATACGTCCGTTCGGGCACGAGGCTGCGGAACGAAAGAGAACGTCGCCGGGAGAGGCCTGAGCGCGTCGTCCCGACTCCTTTGGGCGGGCCTCCAGTTGCCCGCGCTGTTTGGATGCTTCCGTTGCGCTGCTAATGGATTGGTCGATCCGCTCGGCTTGCCTTCTCTACCGAATACATCCGCATTGGCAACAAACCGCAACAAACATAGGATGACCAGACCTGATTCCCATCCCATCGCGGAAGTCTTGGAGAAGTCTGGGATATCGCAATCAGAGCCTTGGCGTCGAGAGTCCCAAAAGGGGTTTTGAGAGCGATTCCTCCGTTGAAAGAATTTCTGGAGTGGTCAAGGGTTTCGTTCCCAGGCGAATAAGTCATTCCCAAATCCAAGGGAATGTTGACTTGCAGTGTCGCCCTTGGCCTCAGAGGCATCCAATGAAATTACGCCGGAATCCGAGATAGTTGGAGACAGCAAACAGACAGACGGGAACCAGCTTTAACTTGAATCTCTATTATTAAGTTGGAGAAAGAGCGATTCGTTCGTAGTTCCCAAGGCGTCTCCAAAGTTTCTTAAATCCCTCTATGTCCCTCGTTGCATGGAGTCGAAGCAAGGTCGCAAACAGAAAAATACAAACAAAACGCATGAGCCCTCAAATTCTTGAAATCACCCTGAAAAATGCCCTTAGAGTGTCGTGCTACGTGCCAGAATGAAATTTTTAATGAAATACTTTACATAACTGAAAGAGGGGCTGATCAAAAATCTGCCACGTTACAAACTTTAATAGCGTACGTTTGTTCTAAGGGACAAGAGACTGGTATTCAAAAAATCACTTCCATGCTGGAAGATTTCGAGGCAAAGCAAATGGTCTTTAATAACTCTTACAAGCGTCCACTTAGTTCAACAATGGAGATTTACGTATCACCGGTCAAATTTCCGTTCCGGCACATGGCCTGACACTCTTAGGGCATTTATTAGGCTAATTTAAGGAATTTGAGGGCCCATGCGTTTCGTCTTGTATTTTCTGTTTGCGACCTTGCTGTGACTACATTCAACGATCGACATTGAGGAACAACCAGAACTCTAGAGGCCACTAGAGAACTGGGATCTATTCGCCGTTTTCTCCAACTGAGAATGGAGATTCCGATTTGAATCTTGTTCCCGCTTTTCTGTCTGCTGTTTCCAACTATCCGCCTAGGAGCAAAACTAGGAGTCAGCAATTTTTTGAGGGAGGAATCACTCTCACAACCCCTTTCGGGGCCCTCGACGCCACATCAGTGGATGCGATGTTCCAGATGTACTTCAAGACTCCCGGGATGGGTCTAGAATCAGATCTGCTCATCTTAGATTTGTTGTGGTTCGTTGTCAATGTGAATGTACTTGGTCCAGACAGGACGAGAGTCTCCTCTTACTAAAAAAGTTTAAGGATTTCTTTTTCTCCCGAGATTTTTCTTGAAGTATTACAGGCCCTGTTTATGAAGTCGCATCTGCACGTAGGTAGAAGCCAGCGTAAATAAGTTGTCAATCAAAATCAGGAGTTTGAGAACCTAATAAGAATCTGTTTTTTTTTTATTTCTGAGGAATAGGCTGCTTTTTTATATGTTATGTAATTTTCCCGTTCCATCACGCTCTTTTAGATTGTAACATTAGATTATTGGTTCCCAACCTGTTGTAAAATGGTTACCGACCTCCCCCTTCCCCTCTCCTCCCCGCATTTTCAATTTTTGAATAAATGTGCCCCTTTTATTGAATCGCTCAAAAAAGTCTCATGTTCCACGAGGAAGAGAATTGAGACTTCACAAGAATTTCCTCAAATGGTTAACCCATCCCCTCTACCATTACTCTAGCGAGGGCTGAGCAGATTCGGGCAGAAATCTAACCCAAGTTCGACTTTCATTTCTGTGCTGCGTTGTTGATTGTAGTCCAGAGTGGACTTTAAGTCAAAGTGCTTATCGCCCCGAGCCTACGCGAATGTTAACCAACAATAAAATTCCCTTTTTAGGTCCGAGTGAATAATCTGATAGGTCGCTTACATGACAGACTCCCGAGATGCCTGATTCTATGTGCTATCGTCTGACCAAATAATTCTTGAACTCGAGCAACGTATGCTATCCACGGACGGTACGGTCCCAACGTACCTTGCTTCGTTTCACGCATCTCCAATATGACGTTACCGAGGCAACGCTGGTGACTCGGGAATCAAGGGAGTAACAGTTTCGTGAATGGTAGAAAGCTTTGACGCATTAAGCCTGGTGGTGATGGGTGCTATCATTTGGATGCTACCCTGGTCCTCAATCAGTACTAAAAGAAAATGACAGGTCGCGATCAAATCATTTATATCATTTTTCAGCGAATAATTCACATCCCGAAAACGACTCATGGGTTACCGCACATGATCCAAGTAATACCGCAAGTGAGTTTGTAACAGTAGACAGGGGCTGGAAAAATTACGCACACTCAAATTACGCTAAGCCGAACGGGACTGACCCCTATCATAGCATGGTCCAGAAAGCTAATCTGCGCTTGCGCGTGAGTTTTGATGATTCTCGGCTTCGTACCTTGCCTGACTTTAATAATACAGGGACTCAACAACGCCGTTTAGCCTCGTAATCGGGTATGACTCCATATGAAATTTTGCGGAAGTGGAATCTTAGATTTTCGGGCAATCGAAGTCGGACATAGCCCTGCATTGGTTTAACAATCCCCCAGCAGGATGGGATTCATGGTCGGATTTCGTAAAAGCGTGCCGCATTCATTTTGGTGATCCGGACTTTCAATTTGAATTGAGGAAGGACATACATAATCGTACACAGGGCCTCGAAGAGCCTGTGTCTGATTATTTTACGTGTATTCGCACCTTGCTTAACAGATGGGTACCTCCTTTCCCTAAACAAGAGCAAATGAACTATGCGCACCGTAATATGTTTCCAAAATTACAGCTTACAGTCCATTGGAGAGATATCATGAATTTCGAATACTTAGAGCTATTGGTTATCCGGATAAAAAAAGTGCAGCAAGCCTTAGGCCCCTCCCGGCATCGGAAAAATCCCTTTTTCTAGGTATAACTTATCGAGAACCCAAAAAAACCTTAACCTACGTACACCAACCGCGATCCATTCCTTAGAAGCTACCGATGCGAACCAGGTCGAAATTGAAACCGACGAGTTACACTACACTGCTGCGCAAACTTCGAGAAATACTCCTAACCTAAAATAAGCGAACAATAGTAATGATAGCAATAAACAAACAACCCCAACACCCGGAAATATTATTAATAAACAAAAATCAAGAAACTAAATTAGGGCTTTCCTGGATAGGCACAGGTTTAGGGGATACCGAGAACCAATGGGCACCTTTTTTTACAAATGCGGCAATCCCGGCTACACTCTGCGTGAGTGTCGCAAGTGTCATGGAAATGCGTGATGGAGTCGTTAGAACGGACCGACCCGCCTCCTGGGTACTCTAATTCTGATCCTAAATTTACTAGAAATTTTCCAAATATCCTGACGTCTTTCCTAATGGAAGGGGCAACTCTTGAAGGTCTTGGTATACTATAGTTTGAATCGCTTTTTGTTAGGCTAGCCTGTCATTCAATGAATTGAAGAACTTTCGCTTCCTATAATCCGTATCAAATCAGGTTTAGTAAATTCAGATTTCATCTATTACCAATGGTGTTTTACTCCCGACCTATCTACTATTTATGACATCGAACAAGAGTACTCCCATCAATCTTTCGGTTCTATGTGCTATGCTCCTGTGTTCCTTTCTGAAGGACAATCCGAGAGTCCGAAACCCCTGATCTTCTCTCTTCCGCCCATCTGATCACGCACCGCATTGATGTTTTTGACCATCTGCCTATTAGGCAACAATACCGACGAACTTAGCCCAAAATTCATGAAACTACCCTGGAAGTGGTTAAGGACTATTTAAAGAAAAGAATCGTAGAACCTACAGCTAGTGATCGGTCATGTCCAATCGTAACGACGTGTAAACGTAATGGCTTAGGGGTGCAAGCTACATCTCGACGATTGATCGGAGTCAGGCATTTCACCAGGTCCTCCTTGATGAGGAGAGCCGCAAACTCACCGCTTTCATGGTGCCTGACTTTCGTTTACTACAATTAGCGCGCCTGCCATATGGTCTCACAAATGCCCCCGCGACCTTTCAAAGGTTATTGGATGGGATAATTACTCCAGGTATGGAACCGTTCACGTGTACATATCTGGACGACACTATCATTGCAACTGCAACCTTTAAAGAGTATCTACAATAGCCAGGCAAAATGACAAAACTCAGAGAGGCTAACCTCACCATCAATGGAGAGAAAAGTGAGTTTTGTCGTTCCTGGGTCAAGTACCTTGGTTTCCTAGAAGATACGGAAGACCTGCAGGTCGACCCGGATGAAATGGATCCAATCCTACAATTTTCGGCTCCGGTTAACGTTCCCAAGGTACGACAGTTTCTAGGGAAAAAACAGAAAACTGCGTTCGTAAGAGTCCGTTCGTATCTAGCCACTAATCCGGTCCTAGCTCGCCCTGATTTTACTAAAGAATTTATTTTACAGAATGGCGCTAGTGCTACCAGACTGGGAGCAATTCCAACACAGATGATAGGACATTGGGCCCTTGCATTGTGAGGCCACCACAACATTATCATGCACCGCAAGGGAGCAAGCTATCGTGTCCCCGACGCCTTATCGCGTATGTCTAAGGAAAAATCAAATAAGATCACTACCCTAACTGACGTCATCGAACCTTGTTTTCAGGATCGGTTCGAGATGGTGAAAAAATTCCATGCTAGGTTCCCGGCCTCGAAGATCGAACGGTGGAAAATTGTTCTGCCACCGGAAGAACCCAGTCCAAGACTCCATTTTTGATTACTTAGGTGTCTGAAGCTTGTTTTATCGATATGGTCACACCACCAAGTCCTTCATGAGAGACATTGCGACGCTCAAGCTGGTCAACTCGGAATTGAAAAGATCTATTCTTATCATTCTTCACGTCCGTGAAGCCTTGGAGGAATAGAAGTAGTGGGTTTCATTTCAGGTATTGTTTTTTGGTCAAGTTTAGAGTCCTTAGGGAGAGTTCCCGTATTGTTGATGATTGCTTTAGTGGAGTCTTCTTCCACTTCTTTGTATGTATCGTCAGTTAGAAGATCATTGATTTTGTTGTCATAATCTCCTTTATTCATTATTACTGTCATGATGCCTCAAACTGCAGGTTATACTATGATGTCTTTATTCTGATTATGTTGTTTGATTGTTGTTCTTTTTCTTTTCTTTTCTTTAAGTTTGAGGAGGAAAGGCGGGCTCAGCCCAGGATGGTGGCCGGCCTTCGTCGGATGTTATTCGCTTTTCCAGGTGGAAAGTTATAAATTATTGATTTTAGATGACTGGTAATTTCATCTTCCAGAATTTTAGAGGAAACTATCAAAAAATGATGCCCTTCGGGCAGGGCAGAAATCATTTCAATGCATAGAGGCTGGTTAGAGGTTTTTCCAATGTTTTGGTTAGTAGTGTGTGCCAAATGTAAGATCTGAGGGTGTTAGATAGGAGAAGGTGAAGTTCTAATATTTTTTTGGACGTAGTGTTTAGGACTTTGGTGTGTCACAATTTTCAAGGAAAGGGTAATACAGGCGATTGTTCTAATTGTAGAACAATTATCCTGCTCAGTAAAGTAGCAAAAAGGTTTGCCAAAATAGGCTAGAGGTGTAAATGATTTCAAACCATGCGATTCGCTGGATACAATGTGCGTTAGAAAACTAGGTATTTAACATGTACCGTAAACGAAGAAAACGGTATGGGATTTTAGAAAGATGAAGGATGCTTTCGAACTTTGGTCTGGAGAAAATGAAAAATCAAATAGTAGCCAATAAATAGGTTTTTTTAAGAATGTAATGACGTTATGAATGTAATGTTATTTGTAATGGCGTACCACGTTCCAGTTGATGATTACAGAGAAGACGTAAAAGGTTCCTCCTTTAACCTATTGAATTTTGCCTTAGTTTGAAGGGATCTGAATGATGAGCCATTCACTTCCTTGCAAATGCAAAAATGAACTTCAGAAGAGGTTAGAAGTAAGGAAAAATCATATTAGGTCGAGACTTATGCGAGTTGCAACAGAATATACAGATAACAGGAGTACAAAAGTACACCATAAAAATACGATTAAATATTCATGTCTAAGTGAACAAGGGTGAAAAATGATATTGGTCAATTGAATGTTGAGGGTTGGTAGATAATAATACTATACAGCATCTACAATAGTGCTTCTGATGTCTGCATAAAATGTAATTTTTCCGTATGGTGGAAGAACAGGGAAAAGATTTTGAAATTAAATGCTAGAGCTGCAAATAGACAAGGAAGTTTGAGGGGAAGCTGCAGGAGAAACAGGAAGAGGAGTTAGCAAAGGAGAATTTTCAGATGATCAAAGTAAGGAGAGAGGAGGAAATACAATTAACGAAACGGAAAGAAGGGAGAAGCGAGTCCTTCACTCATCGGCTATAGAGAACAAAGGATGATACTATATTACAAGAAACGCTCAGATGAAAAAAGATAAGGGATGATTGAGTAGGAATGATCAGCCACATTAGTAATATGACATCCTTAATTTTTTGAAAAATACATGAGCAGAATAAGGGTGTTGGAAAAAAAGTATGATAGAGCAAGAATAGAGCTGAACTAGTTATTGTCGACCAAGAAGGGTTCCAGGGATCAAGGGTTGGATCAGACCTATGCCAAAACCGGGACAAAGTTAGGAAAAACTTTGGCTAGGATTAGTTTCTCCTCTCAAACTAGTATATTTTCTTAACGAAGTACACGCAAAAACCATTTATACGTCGAGATTTGACAAAAATATGTTTTTATGTTTTCGCAGACTTAGAAAATTCCGTTATGATTTTGATTGAGTGTCAGTCCATTGTGTAAGTAAAAGGGAAGTAATAAAAATGAGGGAAGCGAGAAATGGAGGAGGATGAATAGAAGTGAAGGAATGGAAAATAGAAGCATCCAAGGGGGAACTAAGAGATTTGAAAGCAATCTTTAAACACGCGCACATTGCAAATTCTATTTATTTACTTACTAGAGAGCGAGGAAAAGAACTAACGTCCCGGTAGGCAGTCAGCTGTTCCATAAGAATTGAGCTGAATTAGTGTCATCGGACGGGGTGAATTGTTCATCTCCTTCTTCTCATCTTTCTTCTTTGAATCTCTGTGGAAGAGGTTTTTCGTTGGCCTTAAGTCTGGCGATTAGAACTTTCCTGCTCTATGAGCTTTGACCTATCTGGCCATGGCTAGTATGTTTGACTACTGATATACTGTCCTTAATACATATTGATGCGCATGCCCAAAGACTGCTCAGATGCCCACGGGTTAGAACCAGATCAAGGAAATAGGCGAGAAATTAACGAAAGTGTCCCCGGAAGAATGACAGAAAAACTACGTGTCGTTAGCAAGGATAGAAATATCAATTGACAAATCTGCGCAAGTTGTCTTTTATTGTAAAAAAATCATGAAGTTGTAAATTTCAATTGATCAGTATTTCAAACTGCGTACAGGCTACAATAATTTTGCAACAATGAAAGGAGGCCCAAACGTCAGCAAAATTCCTGCTCAGTTTTTCTGTGTAATCAAATAATTAATTTGTTGATCAGTTCTGGAAATAATTGTTGAAAACCATGTTGTGGTTAGTTGACGCACGAGATGAACTTTTATGCAACCTTCACCCCCACTTTTTAGCTCAGATCCATGTACCCGCGTGCAGTTGATCCCAATGCGCACGCGCGTGATTGCTCTTTGAAACTACAGAAGACTTTCGTTCAGCTGAACTCTCGTTTAGCTGAACTTCCATTAACCGGAACGCTTCCACGCTCGTTAAGCTGAACTCGAGCGGCCTTTTTTACCCCCAGAAGAAAGCAACTGACGGTAGCAACCAATTGGAAGCTACCTATAGAAACACCCATGCGGAGGGGGACAGTGGTGGGAATTTCTCCAAAATTCAGCTAAACGAATGTTTGCGTCAGCAAAGCCTTTTTTCTTGGAACGACCCTGGGAAAAGTAATTCGAGATGTGACTAATCACTTTCCTGTGGTTTTTGTGAATTACGCTTTAGTGTCCTTCATTTCATCGATTCAGGCGAAAGAGTAGGCGATAAGGGTGTATGAAGGATCCCCTCGTGCGCGAACCATCCACACCATGGTCTTCAGATGCATATAACGCCCCAATCAAAAATATAAATTATTTCCTGAACCGATCAACGAATTGATAATTTTATTGCACAGTAAAACTGCGCAGGAATTTTGCTAACGATTAGACCTAATTAAATGGTTGCAAAATCATCGTAGCCCGTATGCAGATTGAATAAATGTCAGATTCAAATTTGGAACTTCATGATTTTTTCATTGATTAAAATGAAATTGCGCAGATTTGTTAACTAATTTTCCTATCCTTGCTTACAACATGCAGTTTTTCTGTAATTTTTCCGGGGCAATTTTCGTTAAGTTCTCTCAACTTTCCTTGATCTGTTAGAACCGTCAACTTTCCCTCATTTTACAGACGTACTAGTTAGCGCCTGTCACGTATTTTCACTGATTTTCCCTTTCAAATCTCATAAGGATGTACCTTACTTCCAGGACGGGCCTCACGGTGAGGTACTCTTCGCTCGACATTGTTTCGTGTCTCGGCAGTATAAACACATATAATCCATGGATAACGCTTGAAAAATCGCCTATTGAGAGCATTGTCTTCCGTTATTGCTATAATTTCGTCGGTATCGGTTTTTATGATGAATCTTTCGAAGTCGCCGTTAGCTTTAAGGTTCACGAATGGATACAAGTATTCATCTAAGTATCTTCCAATTACATATCTAGTCCCACTCAACAAATAGTTTCAATATAATCAGGGTGAATTGTAGGAGGTCTTTCAGCACACCACGTGGCTCGTTGTCCAGAAGTGCGCGTTGGAAAGGGAGAAAGATGAGCAGGGTGAGCGGGCGCGGGGCTAATGGAAAGGCTAGTGATCCAATGTCTAAGCCAAGTGAAGGTGTCGACCTCTTGCTTCAAAAGAGAAAGTGAGAGAATCAAGAGAGTCCGACGAAAAGCGTAGTGGAAAGTCCGTTCAAGAAGAGCGACAGAACGCGTAGGTCACAACATTTGTAGTTTGTATACGATCGAAACCCGAAACAACTTGATTTTCATAATGGATCATCGTGAACGCCTCAAATCTATCAGGGTGGATGATGTTATAGGCGAAAGAGAAGAGAGAATGGTGGGTGGTGGCATTGGGAGGGGATTTTAATACGAGAATGGAGAGGGAAGGGGGTCTCTACAGGGATGGGGAAAGTTTGGAAAGGAGATCCGAAGGACACGTGTATGAATAAGGAGGGGGAAATTTTGAGAGACTGGATGGTTGATAGAGGGTGGGCGGTCGCGAACGGTACGATAGCAGGGGATTAAGAGGGAGAGTACATGTATGTTAATAAGGTAGGAGCACCGGTCATAGACTATGTTGTTATGAATATGCCTGGGTGGGAGGAGACAGAGAGATTCGCAGTAGAAGGGAAGATAGAATCAGATCACCAGCCTCTTATCTTGTGGGTAAGAGGGGAGGGCTGTAAAAGGCAGGAAGAAAAAGAAGTGCCAATAGGTGAGAGGAAGATATGGACCAGGGAGGCTATAGAAAAGTACCAGGAGCAGCTAGGGGAAGTGACTTTTAAAGAGGAGTCGGTGGAAGAGATAGGGGGGATCTAAAAATGAAGGTGACAGAGGGTGTGCAAAAGGAAAAATTTAGAAAAAAGGAGACGGTAATGGTGAAACCATGGTGGCATAGGGAATGTAAAACGATGAAGAGAAGGGTGAAAAGGAAGTGCAAGAAGTGGAATCATGAACCGTGAAAAGAGAGGAGTACGTAGAGATCAGGAAGGAGTTCAGGTTGTTGTCTCAAACAAAAGAACAAGGGACAGAGAAAGAGCTGGAAGAGAAGTTGAGGAGTGTTAAGACCGAGGGGGACGTGTGGAGGATAATGAATAGGTTTAGAAAGCGCAGGGAGGGGATAAGTGAGAAGGTCGGAAGTGAGGAATGGAGGGAGTTTTTGAAAGACTCATTTCAGTGCTCAGACGAACGAAATATAAATGAGTTAAGTAGAAGAACAAGAGAGGAGGTAGGATCAGAGTTAAGTGGCGAGGAGATAGAGTAGTCATAGTTATAAGGTATGGAAATAGGGTATGGAGGGAAATGAAAAAGGTTGGAGGGTTAGATATGAGAAATGGTAGACAGAGATGAAAGATCCTTGGGAGAAATAAGAAGGATTAGAGGGACGAGAGAGGCGAATAAGGTGTAGACGGAAAAGAAAGAGATCTCGCGCTAATTTTTAGACTATGATTAAATTTGTTTCATTTTCAATTGATAAAAGTTTCAAGGTAATTTACTTAAGGCTCTATCGGCATTGAGGAACACATTCTTATTACGATACTCGCCTTAGAGATTCATATCTCGCATAACTTGGCTGGCGGATGGAACTTCTCACTGTTTGAAAATCGTTATCACGATCTAAATAAAAAATGGACGTCGTGTTGGAAAATAATCCAAACGTTCATCGAATGCGCGAAAGTCGATTCTCACATAAAACCAATACCATCTCAATAATGAGAATTTGAAAAGAAGTCTTAATTTAATAATTCAAACAATTTTTTATAGGGAATAAATATGCCGTTCGCCATTACACAAGCGCTTTCAGTTATGGATATTATTATATTGACCAATTGTACATGGGAAAATCGCTAAGATGAAATACAGAACTCCAATCATGGTCCTCCTTTTTCCGTAATATAGGAATCCACTGGAGAAGAATTTTCAAAAAGTAATAAACATGGTTCAAAACGTCTCAGTCTATATAATCACACTAGCCGCTATCTTATTTGTCCTCCACAATTATTAGTATTTCGTAACCATGTTTCTCTTACACTCAATTACGACGAGAGCAATATTCGCGTGCTATGGTATTGCATTACTGATTATTCAAACATAACTTAGATGATTAAAATTTTTTCAAGTTTAATTTAAATTCAGTTCTATCAGAAATCAAAACAGCCTACAAATAATGTAATAATAGTCGCACATAACCTAAAAAAACGATCAACAAGTTTTTCTATTCAAAGTGGCCGTTAGATTCGAGAACCTTAAACAACACAGATTTCGGAGCACTAGCTATCAGACTGTATTTAGTCACCCACTCTTCCACTGTAACAGCTGATACACTGCTCTCAACCAACCAAGAGGTACTCACACTGCCCTCCAGATGTCTCCAGTAGCCAGTGTACAGTTTAAAGTCGAATCCATAACGATGAATACTCAAACTTGTGAAAGGGGAAGATACCAACACCAGTGTCTGGAATTATCAATGACAGTTTCCGAAGTACCTTATCTCCGAAGTGCGCATGCGAAACTTTTTCATCAGTGCGTTAAGTGAGCCATCTCCAAACTGCGCATGCGCGCAAACTGTTCGCATGCAGTCTGGTCAAATAAGGTCCTTTAGGCACCATTTCGAAGTATGAAAACGTCAATTTTTGGGGTACATGTTGCAAAAATACTTTGAGAAATATCTCTTGAAAAAAAGCTATGAAAAATGAATGCGTCAAGTGTTGAAATGAATGAGGTGTATTTTTTCGTCTTGGAATTACATCTCAAATACAAGCAGGGAGGATTGAAACGGATAAATTCGAAATCTCATGAAAAACAGTGCATGATGCAGAAACTGTAACATTTTTCATCCATAACGTCAATCTACCCCTCTTCTATAATATTCAACTATTTGGAACTTTTAGTTGGTATACAAACTTTGTAATGGTTTGAATTCTGAATTTATTTATCAAATAATGAGTGCAGTAATATACCTCTCTTAGAAATGCTAGAAAATCTATATACGTTGGATTCTCTATTGAAAAAGTGTAATTTTAAACCGGTAAATATTTTTCGTTTAGAGAGAAAACAAATGGTATACACAGTGTTAAATTTCCGAAAGAAAAACCAATTAGCTCCAAAACGTTTAAATTTTCTAACAAAAAAATATCAATTCTCAACATAGCAATCAAACTTTTAACCAAAAATGATGTATTGAACGGCTGGATTCCACAACAGCCTCTACGCTCGGGCTGGTAGGGAAGGGAAGGGATACCGCGATGCGCGGAGATCCTTTCGCAGGCATGGAAAAATCTTCG
>WSXT02070375.1:0-12329 GCA_011762715.2 Neuroterus valhalla | reverse complement strand
GCTAGGAGTTTTTTTCCCAGTTTTTTTCCCTGCTCTGAAAACAGCAACTTCTGGCTCGCTTCACACGCTCGAAAACCTGTGGTTTTCAGGCATGTGTTGAAGAAAATATTTTTATTGATGTAAAAAAAAGGATTATGGATCTCTTTTTGTATGTACTTCAGGTATCCAAAGTCGTCATTAAGAACATATCGCTTGTTTCATATTATCTTTTTTTCTATGGCTATAATTGGGCTACACCTACTGCAATCATACTTGTTCCATAAATTAGGCATACTCTATTTATATTTTTTTTATGCTTCAGCAATACTTCACAGAAATACTTTAGCTATACTTCAGCTATACTTTTAACTCTACATTTCGAATATACTTTAGCAATACTTTTACTATACTTTACCCATACGCTGTTATACTTTAAGTACATTTAATCTGAACAATCACTTCATTTTATTAGAAACACAAAGTATGAGATTGTCTCATAGGTCATACATGAATTATAGTATCTAAGAGACCAGTTCTATACGACTTCCTAGATTTCCTCCTAGAACAATTCCATACCAAAATTTTTCCACTCATATAGGCACTTCACTCCGAATGAACACTTCTCTTTAAAAAATCCTAGGTGTGGATTCAAGATAAGATTTGGAGGAAGGAGATCTAGAATCTGAAATATAAAGGTAAGATTTCCCTCATTATTCGAATAGACGGGTGCCTCCATCCTATCCAGAAACTGACGGCCTCGGATTCATTTGATATTTAAACGTCCCTGATACTTCAAAAAAATGTCCATCGAAGCATACTATTTGACTAGCCCGATCCTAGCTTAGCGTTCCTGTCGAAGCTCAAAGTGCTTCGCCAAGGATAGGTTTTCACCAAAGCCATAATTCTCTTACAATAATAAATTTTGTAGAGGCCTATACCGTCTTTTCGGTGTTAAAAATAAATATTCATTTTATGCCAACATGTTGCAACCTGGATCCAGGTCCTTTTCAAGGCAAAAACAGAAGGAAGTAGATGACTTCTATAAAGATGTTGGAATGGAAAGCGAGGGAGAAAAAAGTACTTGAGCGTTCTTACTTTCTATATAGAAGTCATCTACTTCCTTCTGTTTTTGCCTTGAAAAGGACCTGGATCCAGGTTGAAGCATGTTGACATAAAATAAATATTTATTTTTAACACCAGAAAAACGGTATAGGCCTCTACAAAATTTATTATCAGATTAACCGTTTAACACTTAAGATAATTCTCTTACACTGATGAATTGTTTGTTATAATATTTGTCCCACCTCATCTTTTGATCCAAATGGAGGCTCGCAAAGTTTATTTTTTCCGAATATTGCGTTGTTGTTTGTTTTTGTTTAAATTTGAAATCAATTAATTCTTGCGCCTGAAAATCGGCAGCGCCTTGCATGCTGAATAGCGATCATTGGCGTGCACTGCCATGCCGGCCTCAAGTATCCTCGACAAATGCAACGGGTAACGTCTATGTCGTCCCTGAACCGTTGGTAATGAAAATTGCGCAAATGGGCGTATTACCATGATTCGTATTGTTGGCAATTTTTCAATGTATTTTCGGCGCTAGCCCTGCGATTGGTTAAATAAATGCGTCAAGATATATTCCATTTACGATGAAATATTTGAAAGTTTAACAGAAAAAGAAAAATTATTCAGTACCAAAAGAGATAGTATTCAGCAAGAGAATTTAGTTTTTAGGCTAAAACGACAAATGTTTCACGGGAATGACGACCATTGAAACGAAAAACATGAATTTTTATTAATCAAAGAGCAAAAAGTTCTTTTTGCAACTGAATGGACGCAGCATTCGATTTTATTCAATTCAATAATTTGGTTTAAAATACTTGTTTTTTGTTAGAAATTCTTCTCTTCTTTTGTTCTTAATTAATCTTCAAAATCGAAAATGCGAATACTTGGGCGCAAGTAAAATTTTATTCCTGTTGCAAATTCAACTATTCCGAATTATGTAGAAAATTGATGTTTTTTTATTCAAATAAACTATTTTGGTAGAAAGTTGTGCTGTTTGGTTGAACATTCTATTAATTTTGTCAAAAATATAAATGATTTTGATAAAATATGCCTTTTTGGCTTGGAAAGTCATAACAATATGATTGCAATTTGTTTGATTTTTTAGCTGGATAATCTTATTTGGTTGAAAATGCACTCTTTAGCGAAAAAATCGTCCATTTTAGTTTCAAAATTAGTTTTTGTGAATTCAAAAGATTGGTAACAAATTAATTTTTTTGTAGAAGGGGTCAATTATTATGTTATTGAAAATGTTCCATTTCTAATAGAACTTAAATGTGCTTGTTTCACTATCAAAAAATTTTTTTGTTTGGAATAACAACAATTATATTTCTCTTAGACGATTTATCTTTCTACAGTTTGATTAAACGGATTTTTATTTCAAATTTCGGATGTCGCGTCGGATGGAATATCAACTTTAATATTTTTCTTGAAAACTGTATATCTTTTTAATACAAAATGGACTAAAAATCCAAAGGCCTTTCAGAAATTACTTTCTTTGATTCCAAAGTTCAAGGATTCGGTTGAAAATGCAACTGTCTTTTTCATATTCGTCCATTCAGTTGAAAATTGAACTGTTTGCTTTTTGATGAATAAAAATTCACGTTTTTAATGATCGTCTCTTTCTCTGAAACGTTTGTCGTTTTAGCCCATAAACTCAATTCTTTTGCTGAGTATTATCTCTGTTAGTACTTGAGGCCGGCATGGCAGTGCACGCCAATGACCGTATTCAGCATGCAAGGCGATGTCGACTTTCAGGCGCAAGAATTACTTGATTTTAAATTCAAACAAAAACAAACAACAACGCGAAATTCGGAAAAAAGAAGTCTATACGAGCCTCTATTTGGGTCTAAAGATGAGGTGGGACAAATATTACAACAAACCAATCATCATTGTAAGAGAATGATGGCTTTGGCGAAAGGCTATCCTTGACGAAGCACCTTAAATTCTATGCGGCAATATCCCTATCGGTCAACCCATTGATTCTGCAAGAAAAAGTATACGGATATTGATAAATAAACGAATTTTTTTGGTGAAATACAAAAAAATTCCTCCTCGTCCCCATAGAAGTAGTCCGATTGTAATTCCAAAGTCAGTCCCATTTTTGGCTCAAAAGGAACATCACAATGAATGCAGCATTCTTTGAAACATCATTTCATCGTGGCTTTGACAGCTACGCAGGAAAACGCTTACAAGGAAGTTTGGACACAAAGTATTCTGGAAAATTTTTAAATTGTGTGCTTGTTGAAAGTTTCAGTTATTATGATTGATAAAAATATTATGGGAATGATGTTTCAGATGCAGAAACGGATTAAAATGAATATGAACTGCACTCTTTGGAACATGTCACATAAATATTGGAAGTTAAATGCAACTCTTAATGTTAATCCTTTGATCATATATGTCGGAGTAACATTTCTTATATTCCTGACAATCGTCACAGTCAGATTTCGGAATGTTTTATCGAGGAAATGAGAAGTTGGCTGAGGAGGCGTTTGAACGGAAAGAGGATAAGTAAGGTGTCGAAATATTTTTTACAGCATGAATTTCTATAAAAAATTTACAATCATTCCCTTAGAATGCCTTTGAAATACATAAACATCCTGCTGAACTAAAATAAATTCCATCGATCAGAGAGAAACAAAATCTTTTGTAGGAGTCATTACTGGAAAAATGGGTATCAGGCCCAACATCTTGAGTTTGTAAAATATGACGCTGCTACTTTGTTAGTTGGCATAAAAATTTTGCTTGTTTATGTTACTATCCACATTATACACTCATCGCTCCAGTAGGCAGGGCAGTACTGCGTAGTTTGAAGTTGTTTACTTGCGATGAGTGTAATCAAAGAAAACCGCGTAGTAACCCGAAGAGAAAAAATATAGTATTGTTAACTAATAAAGTACACATCAGCAGAATATTTTACGAACTCAAGTACTTTGGCCCAATACCTGTTTTTTTTTATTAAGCTATCTTTGCTTGACTAACTTCTCTAATGGCAAGCCCAGGAAACGGAAATTTTCCAAGGAAATATATTCTTCTGATTTATCTAACTATTATCCTTTCATTTAGAAGCTCATCAGTTTCATCGATCACATATTGTGTTTCCTTTCAATATGTTCATTCAATTACCTTTGCAGTGTGTAATCATTATAAATATTTTGTATTGATAGATTTATTTTTTCACTCTTCTTCGTGATTACGAACAAATGTCGAATAGTTCAAACTTTAATAATTTCTTAGGATATCAAATTTCCAATGTAGCAAAATAAGTTGCTACACTATGTTCTCGAATATGCATTAACCTCCATACAATTGTTCATCAATAAGACTCGACGAGATGAAATACAACCAAATGAGCCAAATCATTCACAAACTATTGTACTCATCAGAGCCTGGGTCCGAACCAGATCTTTCAAAGATGGATTATTTTATTGATTAAATTATGTAAAAAGTTTATCAGAATTTTCAATAATTGCACTGCAATATCTTGCAATTATTTCTCCACTGCGTATCAATAGGTCACCATTACCAGCAGCTGAGTTATAGAAAAATTTAATTAACACGTACCTTCAGGCACTTAACTTTCTGTGAAAACTATTTTACTGAACACTTTGATGGCCAGTACAGAAGACGGTTTGGGGAAGAGGAATTTCTCATTATTATTAAAATATTAAGGTTCCAACATTCTCAACATTCATTCCTTAATGTAAGAAGCTAAGATTTATTATTAGAACCTAAACCATGAGCTACGGGTCCTTAAAGCCAAAAATACCGTCCTATCCTTTGGAAACACCTGAAGGTCTATTTATTGTTCCTGTAGGAAGAAACAAGACATTTTTACCGAATATTTCCTTGATCGAAATTCCGAAATTCGCTATTGGTCCGAAATAATGATAACTCACTACAAGTTTGATGTTCTGATTTGAAAGCACGCCACGATGGTAAACAAAACTTTCCCAGAAAAGATGGATGAAATGCACCTGGTGCAAAATTTTGGTCCGACGTCATGTCCTCGAGGAACTGACTGAAGGAATCCTGAAGTACTTGTTAGACCAAATTTTTTAGAGAAAATGCATTATATGCACCTGGTTCAAGGGTTTAATATCATGTCCTCGATTGGTATGATCAAAGGAAACTATTGTACTCGTACACGGAAAAAATATGTTATCGAATTTTTCGTTGACTGTCAACCATTTTTGGATAGGACGAAAAGTTCGTAAAATTCTCAATAACTTTTTATGAAATCTTGCGCACTGTTCATTGCATTTTCTCGAAGTTTGCAAAACAAATGAACAAGTCAGTCGAGGTTCAAGGAAATTTAATAAACAGTGCACGAAACTATGAAAATAATTAATGAAAGTTTCACGAACTGTTCTGCATATCCAAAAGTGGTTGCCAGTTAACGGAAATTCCGAAAACCCTTTTTTCCGTGTAAAACCAAACCTTTTTGGAGAAGACATATTTTGTATACACCTAGTGAACGCATCAAATCTTCTAAAATTTTTCGCTTCACTCCCAAGAGATTCCTGTTGTACTTTTGAGAAATTTCTGTCCAGTCCGTAGTAGTAGAATCTTTGTAAGATATATTGAAAAAATTTCAGTTTCAAGGTATAATAAAGAGTTTAAACACTTTCACATGCGATGTTTACCAGTACCAATCAGCAAACCTTTCTGCTATGTAACTTATGTTCCAAAAAATATACTTCACATCTATTTTCTCTCGCCTTCGTAACTAAAAATGGTACATTATTAAGTTTTCTGACTCCAGTTTTGAAATTTTGTCACCACCTTAACCCAAAATCATGCGAAAATACGTATGATGATGATAACGAATGCTGTAAACATCTTAAATTGGAATTCGAATTTTTAAGTATAGACGATATCTGGATGAGGGATATTTTAATGCATGATACATTATGCATTTTTTATATTCTTCTTACAAATAGAATAATTCAATACTATCAGGAATTCACTCGGCGTTGCCCAAGCAACAGCAAATGACAGCATATGTTGTCAAAGTTTAAAAAATGGAACAAAAATACTGAAATTTCAGTAATACAACTCATTTCATATCAAAATATCTTCCATATATTTAGAAATGAAATTAATGAGCCTTAATATGTAAATGAATTCAACGAATTGGATAATCTGTGTCTATTGTACTAGCAATCTTAAGATCATTGTTTCTACAAATAAAGAGCTTAACGTCAAAACATTCCCAAGGAGAATCCAACTAAGTGATAAGCTTTCCTCATAGGCGTTTAATAACGGAATGATGATTAATTTTCATTTTTTTCAACGAATTTTATTATTAACTCATTTCTACATATTGGGATCTCTAATTTGAGCAATCCCCGAAAAGACACAGACTAAGAGATAAGCTTCCAGCATTGGGGTTCAAATAACCAAATTTCCTTTTTTTCAACCACTTGTGTCAATAAAAGTAAAATGGAATAGAGGTTGTAGAGTTTTTCATCCTGTTTCTGTATGTTAAGAGCTTACATTTGTGCTATTTCTGAATAGAATTGTACTGGAAGATAAGCTTCCGGCATAGGAGTCTAAATAAGAAAATTCACCTTATTTTTCTTATTTCTGAAAACATGAAAAAGCACATTCAAAGTATAACAAATAAATACTCTAGACCGATATATGATGCTGATGAAAATTTTGTTAACTACCGGTGCGGTGCAAGAGTGTGGCTGCCCAATTAGAACAAACATACATACAAGAAAGAAATCAGTTATCGGAATTTGAATTGACCGAGGCCACAATTTTAGATTGGAGCCGAATGTACGGCTGAAATGAAAAAATCCTCGTTATAAAATTATGCAGACTTTTGTTGGAAAATTATGAGACGTCAAATAATTACAAAAAACTATCAGTCAACAAAAAACTGAAGGCAGAGATAAGCATAGAGAGGCTAAATTATTTGGTAAGAAATTCAACTTGTTCGCATTTGAACATTTATGTAGTAATTTTAACAGTCCCCCTATACCATAAAATAATGGGTGGTTGATTTTTCATTCTCAAAAGAGCTTCTTTTCTCCATTGTGTCATAGTCCAGTCAATAGAGATAAAAAGGCCTGTGAATAGGAAAAATCTCGGGGTCCGATTTTTTTACGTAGAAAGTTTTCTTTTAGCGGCAAAATGAAGGTTTTACAGTCTTGCCCTTCAATTTATGTACGCTGACCTCCCGTGTATCCAACTCAACCGATTATGACTCCTCATGAGCTACGCTTACCTCGCAAAGGAATATGGCTTCATGGTACAAAAGAAATGTAAATAATAGTAAATTATGCGCCTACACGGGAGAAGTCAAGAATCAAAATGTTCAGAAAACGATTCTTCCGCTGTTGTCTCAAAAACGGGATAAAATATTCATTATATGGCGTTTTTTATAAATGGACGCTTTTGACCCCATTTTCAGGCAGAAAAAGTACGGAATTCGTCCATATTTCGTAAAAACGTTTATATCAACCTTCAAAATGCCATTTTTCTGAAAAACTTTCGGAATGAAGCAATGCGAAATTGGAATTTTTTATTCAGAAATATTTCAATTCATAACTTTTCTATTTTAAATTTGAAAATGTTCTGCTCTAAATGTTTCGAATTGCAAATATCTATTCTAAAGTTTTTAAAAACTGAAATTTCCATTTACTCCATCTTGGAAAATTTAAAATGATTCGATAGGGTCTATTGCTCAATCAAAAGTTTTTGATTTCGGACGCATTTATGTTGAAATTTTGCAAGGTTTTTCAAAAATTTTGTACGTGGAAATTAAAACTGAGAGAATATAGTGGGGACATTTTTAAATAGAGGACGCAAATGACATCAGTTTTCATCCTCAAGCTTTCAATTTCCCCTAGCTAAATATTAAATGCTTCAATTTATCACCTACTTCGATTTCTAATCATGAGCAATCGTTTTACTTCGAATAGTCGCAGGGTTAAGGAATCAGACTTTTTATTTAATTTTCTATTAAATGTGTAACAGAAAACTATGTTAACATCCAGTGTTTAAAAATATAGTTGTAGCCATCTGCGATTGGATTCTATCAATGATAATTAGTTTTACCTAAAATCTTGCTCAGAAAAATTATTAACAGCAGATATGAGAAGGTACACGAGTTTTTTACTTGGTCTAGGAATTTTTCAGAACTTTTCCTTTGGTCAATCTGAAAGCCAGAAAAAAAATGAGATATCCTAAAAAATCAAAAGTATTTCCTACACCCTTGTTTAGTCTCAGTTATTATTAAAGACCTTCCCGAGATTGTCGACGGTGAAGATTTTTCACTGCAGTGTAGCATAACAATTTCTGTGTCGTATTTCCTAACAATTTCTTCAAATTAGTCCTTACACTCTTTATTTTCGGAATAACTGAGAAAAATTTTAAACCTATTATTTATTTGTTATGTATTTATCTTTCATTTATTGTGGTCAAGTCCTCAAGAAATATCATCACATGTTGATTCGTACATTGTGTTTGTGCATCATATAATGTATTCGATCCCCAGGGTCCATGGCTCAATAACTGTAAAAGAAAGAAAAGTCATGAATATGTTTCTATATTGAATTACATTTCTTTTATCTACCACCAGGCTTACAAAAGTAATTGGCCACTTCTGTCCACGCCTCTCACTTTCCAGACTTTTACCCACACTTTCATAGGTCTTCAAAAGACTATATTTATGCATAATATTCACCTGCTCAAAAATACCGCACATTGTGTGGTTAGGTGACTCCGCAAAGTGCGTTGGTGGACGAGAAGGTCAGAGATGTTAAGGAAAACCAAAATGCAATAAGGTAACCATATTTATGGACGCTTTGCCGAATGATTATGACAATGCTGGCGCAAATAAATACTCACTTGAACGCATTTACCCATAATGAGTTCACGCAGAAGACCATCTTCAGCCCGCTGACACTAACTGCTTCAAGAATATACTTTGTTGCTGTCATCTGACTCATTGAGAACTTTAGAGTCTTGGAAGACTGCAGGGGAAAAATCAAAAGGAAATTTTCTATCTATTGATACGAATACTGGAAATTTTCACATTCTCAACATAATGAGAAGGTATTGGTTTTGTGTGAAAATAGACTTTTTCGGAATTTATGAAGTCTCCACGTTTTGAGACCTCTTGATTCCGAAAAAGTAGTTTTTACGTTGGTGTCCGTCTGTCTGTTGTCGTCGTCGTTGTCGTCTGTATACTACATAACTTTTGAAAGTTAAATCGGATTGGATTACTCTTTGGCACAAATTTTGAGGGACCATAAAGACAGTTCAAGTTCGTCAACTAGACATTTTAAATCAAAAGAAAGAAAAATGTTCCTTCTTGGAGCCCTACAAGATCGTACACATTTTCATCGCGCTTCGCTCGCAAGTTTAAGTGCGCCTGGTGCGCGCGTCTTTCGGATCTTGCGCTTTGTGCTCGATGGTAATCTCACCTCACGCTCCTCACCCGCTTATCAATTTACCTCGTGCTACGCGCTCGGCCTTTGTACCTCCCTACAGTTGTATAAAAAGCTTGTGAAACTCAGATACGAAATGTCGACTTATTTAATTTGATGAGCATGAATTCCCTTTTGTTGAAGCTTCTCCGGCTTTAACGAATACATTCTCATCGGGTGCCTCGTGCTGCGCACTTGATCACAGTTTGTCCAAAATGGTGGAGAAGTTTTGTTGCCTAATTTTTTTTCACATGTTGTGTAGTTTTTCTAGAAATTCAATTTTTTAATTTTTAGGTTCATTTTTTAATAATGAGAAAAATAATACATTTGAAGATATTTTCCTGATAAAGTTAATTTGTTTTCCTTTTTATATGCTTTTTCACGAATGAAGCAAAAACTACTTGTAATATAAAAAAGTAAATTCTACAAAATTTGTAGATCTTTTTTTGGTGCACAGTTCACAGATTTTTTTCATAATTTTTTGTGACATCAAAATTGGAATTCTCGATTTTTTGAGAAAATTTAAAAAGTTGTATTCACGATACTGAGCTCTCAAGAAAAACAGTTTTTCTTTCTGACTTTCTTTTAAACCTTGCGTTATTTGGCTGAAAATTCTCATTTTCTTTTATATTTTTGAATGTTGAAATACCATAACTCTGACAATTCCGTTTTTATCGAAAAAAAAATGATAAGGATAAATTGTTCAAATTCTTATGTGACACAGGAAATTGAAGTTGCAATTCACGAGTCTTGGAAAAAAAGTCCAGAAAAATGTTCAAAATGCTCCCCCTCTTCGATTTTCCATCCAAATAGCTGGTTAATGAAATTGACCTGTCTTTTCGGTCCCTCAAAACGTGTGCCAAAGTGAAATCCAATCCAATCAGTCTCAAAAGTTATGGAGTATACAGACAACGACGACGCCAACGACGACGACGACAACAGACAGACAGATACCAACGTAAAAACCATATACCTATACTAAATATATACCTATACTAAAACTATATATACTAAATACCTTCTGATTATGATGAGAACTCGATAACTTTCGAAAGAATGATCATATTCGATTGTGCTTTTGCGCCCATTTTGAGGGACCAAAAAGACAAGTCTAGTTCGTTAACCAGCTAATTTGGATCAGAAATAAAAGAGAGGGAGCACCTTGAACATTTTTTTGCACTATTCTTCCAAGACTCAAAAATTGTAATTTAATGCAACTTTCTGAATTTTCTCGAAAAATTGAAAATTCCAATCATGATCGTACAGAAGATAATGAAAAACAAGTTTGTTTTCAATCATTTTTCGATAGGGCTACGTAGTTTTTGTTTTTTTCTGCAAGAATTGTCTAAAAAAAAAAAATTCCAGTTTAAGAACGAAATTGCTCTTTGAATGAACATGTACAAATTTCGTTTAATTTTTTTTCTCATGAGATGCGCGATTTTGGTAATAATCCAAAAAACAACATTTTAAATGAAAGTCAAGTTTCTAACGAAACTTAATGAGATACAAAGAAAAGTTTGAAAAGAAAAACCATTCTTTTTTCTGGGATGCAGGGTTTTCGCTTTAATTGTAATTATGTTAATATTATAAAAAGACTAAATAAATTTCTTTTAAAGCAGAGAAAGGTAAGAGATATATAAATTAATATTGTATAAATTTGATTCATTATAGTTGAAGGTAATATAGAAAAATTCGCGTTTCGGATAGATTTTGGTCGAGTGCGCAGCACGAGACACACAATGAAAAGGTATTCGTTGAAGGCAGAGAAGCTTCAACAAAAGAGAATTCACAATCATCATATACAGCAGCAACATAAGCTCATAAACATTATTAAAAGTTTTTTTTTCAATTACTAAAGGAGTAAATTAGCATTACAGTTGCAATGTGAATTAGTTGATGAAGCTACACCTAACATCCGTGAGTGTCATTCTTCGATTTCCTCCAGAGTCAATTTGCACATAGCTTTTACACCGAATCGACGTGTAAAACAGAATCGAGGTCAAGATGAGTTCTGCAAGTAAAAAAATAAATAAAAAAAAGGTAGAAGATGTATTTGGCATCGAATCGGAAGGTAGTTTTTTACTACACGGATTCAGAAACGACGGCCAACTGAGTCGTGATTAACGCCCCGGAGACTCGCTAATGCCCACTTTGTACATCATCATCGTACGGAGGAGGCCGTCAAACTGGCAGAGAACAAATGACTGTCAAATAAAATACGCGATCATTATCACAAATCATGTGCGAATAAGTCGTGGGACGTGCGTCCCTGCGTTCTCAGCCAGCGATTCCTTCAGGATGTCATTGAGCTCTGATTCCATAAAAATATCTTTTATGGTTAAGAAAAATAATGATGTATGGCAGAACTCCAAATTTACGCTGATTCTGCTTTTAGCTGAAATAACTGAGTATTTGATTTGAGGCCATTTTCAGATGGGTTGCTACAGGTAAGAGAAGTATTAAAAATTAAAGAATAAGAAATCAGGAACATTCAAAATCAACAATCTGGAATTTAAAATGTTTGCAGTTGATCAATCCCCATCCTTCCAAAAATTTTTGATATGTACACTGGTGCTTTATTTATTAATTCTAAACCTCAATCTCTTAGAAATTGTCAAATTTGAAATTTTAGTAGTTGAAGATTATGCATGATTAAGTTGTGTAAACAGTGTGCAACTATTAATCATAAAATTTGATCTATCATGATATTTTTGGTATTGAAAGTTGAGAATACGAATTTCCAACTTTATTTTTGTATAATTTCTAATGGTCAGCGGAGTTACGGGACTAAACGGAGGATAAGTGACCCATATTATACCTAAAATTCTATTTTCTTAAATTCGT
>WSXT02070353.1:0-12330 GCA_011762715.2 Neuroterus valhalla | reverse complement strand
GTGTGCAAAGGAATAGAGAGAAGGTTTGCCGAGACTCTCAAACCCGTAACAGGGAGAGAGTATAAACAAATATTCCAACTTGTTCCGTTGTGAATTGACCTTTTTTATGGGGCATTCGTTCCTTCTTGGTTGGAAATTTGTTATACAAACTGGAACTTTCTGAAAAAAATATTCATTTGTTAAAAATTCGTTTTTCTTAGTAGAGAATGAAATTTCTTGATTTAAAGTTCATTCTATGGGTTGAAATTATACTACTTGGGTCAATTTTGATTTATTTCTTAAATTATGAGATTAGTTGAAAATTCATCACTTTGTGTAAAAATCCAAATACAATTATCTAAGATTCGTTTCTTCATGATTGAGGATTAATTCCCTTGGTTCAGAATCCATTTTTTGGTTTGCACATTAAACTGGTTCGTTCAAAATTCGTTCCTCCCTTTTCCACTGGAAATACAAGGAACAGTAAACAAAAAATGGGGAATCTGTATACATATTTCAATACTGCTATCATCAAAAAGAATTTTTGAATTGAATTTGAAAATTCTCTTAAAGAAGCATTTGATCGTTTCCAAACATAAAAGAATTTCAGATCAGGGAACAAACCCTCTTATACTTGAAAAAAAAAGTTTTGCTAACTTTGTTGCTTATTTATTCGGATTTTGGACCTTGGTTGTGACACTTTCGTATAAGATCTGCCTGAGAAAAATCGTGAGCCAAGAAAAACGGAAAAGTTTAAATTGCAGTGCTCGCTCGGGCTGATTTAAGTCTACGTAGTTGTCGTTTATCCAGCTCGCTGGAAGCCATTTCCGATTGAAAACCTTTCCATTCGATAAAAAAAACTTCCAGTCACTTGGCACCGTGATTACATCTATGTTCCTCATAACGAGCCAACTTTACGTCATACATCGGTCCTTCAGTAAACATTACTGCATTCAATCGAAAAATCATATCTGCGCTTAGTTTATGGTTCATTGGCTTATGAACTTCTGCCTTCGCAGCCAGGGTACAACCTACAGCACAGAATTGTTGATCGATTTTTTTCTCAAATACTCTCGACTGAATTTCAAGCGTGGATTTCAAAATTTCTTCGTTTAAAGGTCGAGGCCGCGAGAACAGCCTGGCGCAATTCAGAGGAGATTAATCCCTTGCGTTCGTAGTAACTCTATATAATTTTAAGAATAGGATTCTTCGACGGACGAACGCCATTTTTTAACAAGTGATTGGCGAAAATTTCTTTAGAGCAAATTCGGAATCACCACTTCCTTGAAACAAATTTCGAACCAACACCACCTTGAAACAAACTTCGAATCAACACCTTCTGCGAGCAGATTTGTAACGAACTCCTCCTCCAAACAAACTTTGAACCGACACCTTATAAAAGTAGATTCGGAACCCACACTTTTCTGAAAGAAACTTCGAATCAGCACGTCCCCTGCTGAGAAGATTCGGGACGAATATCTTTTTGAAACAAACTTCGGAACAACGCCTTCTTCGAGAAGACTTGGAACAAAAACCTTATTGAAGCGAACTTCGGACCAACACCTTCTACGAGTAGATTCGGAATCAACACTTCCTTGAAACAACATAATTCGAATTGACACTTCCCCTAAAGAGATTCGGAATGAACACCTTCTTGAAACAAATTTCGAACCAACGACACCTCGAAACAAACTTCGAACCAACACCTCCTCCGACCAGATTCGGAAAGAACAACGTCTTGGAATAAACTTCGAATTATCACCTCCGTCGAGCAGATTTGAAAGGAATACTTCATCGGTACAAGCTCCGGAATAACACAATGTCCAAGCATATTTAGACATAACCCCTTCTTGAAACAAACTTCAAACCAACACCTGCCTGGAACAGATTCGGAACCAACACTTCCTTGGAACAAAATTCAAATTGAAACCTCTCCTGAGGAAATTCGGAACAACTTCTTGAAACAAATTTTGAACCAACACCTTCTTGAAGCAAACTTCGTATCAACACATTCTACAAGCAGATATATAACGAACACCTCCTTCAAGCAAACGTCGAACATACACCATCTCCGAGCGGATTTGGAACGAAAACCTTATCGAAACAAACTTCGAAACAACACATTCTCCGAGCATATTTTGACGCAACAACTTATTGAAACCAAATCCGATTCAACACCTTCTCCGAGCAGATTTGGAACCAGCACCTCCTCCGAGCAGATTGGGAACAAACACCTCTTTGGAGCAAACTTCGAATTATTACCTTTTCTGAGCAGAGTTAAAACGAATGCCTTATCGAAACAAGCTCCGAAACTACCAATTTTCCGAGAATATTTGGTACAACACCATCTTGAAACAAATTTGGAACCAACACCTCGACGCAAACTTCGAACACCTCCTTCAAACAAACTTTGAACATGCACTTTCTCAGAGCAGATTCAAAACGAGAACCTTATCGAAACAAACTTAGAAACAACACATCCTCCGAGCATATTTGGACGCAACAACTTCTTGAAACAAACTCCGAATCAACACCTCCTCCGAGTAGATTTGGAACCAGCACCTTCCTGAATCAATCTTCGAACCAACACCTCTTCCGAGCAGATTAAGAACAAACACCTCCTTGAAGCAAACTTCGAATTATCACCCCCTCCGAGCAGAGTTGGAACAAATACCTTATCGGAACTTCGGACCAATACCTTCTACGAGCAGATTCGTAACCAACACCTTCTTCAAACAAACTTTAGAACAACATCTTTCCGAGCAGATTTGGAACCAGCACCTCCTCCGAGCAGATTGGGAACAAACACCTCTTTGGAGCAAACTTCGAATTATTACCTTTTCTGAGCAGAGTTAAAACGAATGCCTTATCGAAACAAGCTCCGAAACTACCAATTTTCCGAGAATATTTGGTACAACACCATCTTGAAACAAATTTGGAACCAACACCTCGACGCAAACTTCGAACACCTCCTTCAAACAAACTTTGAACATGCACTTTCTCAGAGCAGATTCAAAACGAGAACCTTATCGAAACAAACTTAGAAACAACACATCCTCCGAGCATATTTGGACGCAACAACTTCTTGAAACAAACTCCGAATCAACACCTCCTCCGAGTAGATTTGGAACCAGCACCTTCCTGAATCAATCTTCGAACCAACACCTCTTCCGAGCAGATTAAGAACAAACACCTCCTTGAAGCAAACTTCGAATTATCACCCCCTCCGAGCAGAGTTGGAACAAATACCTTATCGGAACTTCGGACCAATACCTTCTACGAGCAGATTCGTAACCAACACCTTCTTCAAACAAACTTTAGAACAACATCTTTCCGAGCAGATTGGGAACAAACACTTCCGTGGGAAAAACTCCCAACCAACACCTTCTATAGATTCAGAACAAACACCTCCTTGAAACAAACTACGAACTGCAAGAAGATTCGAAACGGATATAATGGTGTTCCGGGTTTCGATCATGTACATAACCACAATGTTGCCGACGTTTCGTGAAAATTGCAGTTTACTTCTTCAGCCCTAACCAAGAACTTAGACTTCAGGTTATGTTGTTTATATATGCACTTTCTACGATGCCTGTGATTGGTCAAAAGCCCCACAGAGGAGACCTATCGCACCTGATTGAGCAATCCTGAAAAACCTACCGTAACGAAGAGTCAACTTGAATAAATAATATATGTATTATCGCTATTAATGTTCAGTCGGGCATTCTGAGATTTCAACTGCTTCTCTATGCTTTCATAAAGAAACATTGTTTTTTTTTGCTATGGCGGTTGTTTCCTCAAATAATTTGCTATGTCCTGTTTCTATGTGATGCTCAGATGGTTATCATTGCGTGAACTCTTCTAGCCTGACCTGGACTTGTTAAACTACATTTATTCCACGATTCCCTCAACCAATTACATCCTTATATCCAGTTTATCTTAGAAATAGAACAAAACAGAAAATTGTCTTCCTTGGACGTACTAGTTTATAAAAATCTGATAACACAGTAGAACATGAAATTTAATGAAAACCCACTCATGCAAACATATACCTCTATTTCTACTTCACTTAAAACCTATCTCAAAAGCACAAACAAACGAACGAATCGATCGAAAAATAAAGAAATATACTATAAAAAACAAGTCAACGTAGCGTACTCAAGAAAGATAGAAAAAGACAATCACCATCCAAGGTCACGGAAGAAACAGGAAGAATTCTCAATAAACCAAACATTCAAACCATATTCAAACCACCTGCAAAAATGGGACAACGTCTAAAGAACCCTTCAGACAAAAAGACGCCTTTCAGTAATTCGGGAGTACATGAAATTCCTTCCTACTATGGAAAATTCTATTTTAGAAAAACCAGGGCAGCATTGGGCCAACGTATCAAGGAAGATGAAAGTGAAGTCAGACTCAAACATTTCACTCAATCAGCTCTAGCTGAGCTTCATTTCGAAACACATAGCCTTTTTCATTTGAATATTGTGGCATGTGGTGCTCCTGTTCATGCTGCCAGTAAAGAGGCAAGAGACGCTTCCTTGGGCTCGTTGACTTATATAATAGAAACATGTGATCCAGGCGAAGTAATAATATTACTCGGAGACATGAATGAATGGGTTGCACTGCAACACGAAAGTACCGACAGAGTACTTGGTCATTTTGGAGACTCAAAAACAAACGGTAACGATGATAAATTGATTAGCTTATGCTTCGAAAAAGGTTTATCTATTACGAACATTTGTTCGTAGCATGAGAAAGTACACATGTATGCTTGGTGCAGAGGTGAGAGCTATAGTATGATCGACTTTGTTGTAGCGAACGAAAAACTGAGAGCACTTTAAGCTTAAGTCAAGGATGGAGGAAAAGAAGATGTATCAATGAATCAAAAGCATCCAGGAGTATAAATAGAGAATCTTCAGGAACCAGAAGAGCAAATAGTACATCGTGAAAAGCTTGATAAATGTTCAGGACATCACAAAGAAGATTAGAAGACAGAACTATGCAACTAAAACGTAGAGTGTGCATAGATAATACTGCGAGATGTTTTCTCTAAGAGTGCATGGGAAGTATGTGATACGGCTAGTGTAAGAAGAAAGCCCGATGGTGCTAAATGATTTTGGAGAAAATAGGAAACCATTTTGGAAATGAGTTCAGAGGACTCGGTGAGGAAATATTAGCATTGAGGTATTCGGAATGAAGAATGCTCATAGTCAAATGGTATAGAATGGATATGTTAGGAAATTCTGATGTAGATGGCGGGAGCAGAATCGGTATTGGCGACATTATTTCCAAGAATAAAAATCTAATGAATCGTAAGGCTGCCGGTGTGGATAGTATAACCTCTGAAATATTCAGGAGCAATTCCGGATATTTGTTTGTGTGGCTGTGTGGAATTATTAAATTGTGCGGATTCATGCCAGGGAAATCATGTGCGTATCATATATTTAGCTTGATACCTATTACAAAAAAAAGGTTGGAAATGAACAACAAAGTTTTCTGTGGATTTATTACTTAGGAAAAACTAATACCTACCTACCTACCTACCTACTGCTAAATTACAGACGTATAAATAAGGGTACAAAGATTATCGGCATTGTACTGGCTGTTACTAAAAGTGGAAATATGACAAATGAAGGTAACATTGCGATATATAATTCTGTGCTAATCTAATACCTTTACCTCATTTCTTTTCCTGCACACCCTTTCTTAAACTCCACAATGACAATTCCATTCCTAAATCTTCCCTTAAAATATTCCTTGCTCCCCAGTAGTGCAACGAGGCTGGAAACAAACAAGTTACGCGCAAGCGCACCCTGAAAGAGACTTGGCTTAATGGTAAAATAATAATAAAAGCTCGGTGTGTTCCCTCCTTGGACCAATTCTCATCCTGTCCTACGCTCTCCCAAAACGCCTAGCCCAGTCAATAGAGATCGAAGAAGGCCTGTAAAGAAGGAAAATTTGGGGGTCCGATTTTTTGACGGAGAAAATTTTCTTTTAGCGTCAGAATGAAAATTTCACAGTCTTGCCCTTACGTTTGTGTACGCTCAATCCGCTATATTGAATTTTCGTTTTTTTTTTTTGTTATCTCGCCTAATTTTTATTCCACAACAGAAATGGTAGATAACATAGTTGTGAAGAAATGTGTTCCCCACATTTTTTATTTAAACATTTTTTCCGAGTGAATGATATTTATTGCCGATATCGAGCAAAAACTGCGCAAAATTGTTAGATGAAAGCAGTTTTCTAAATTTGTCGACCATTCGCATAAAAAATAAGTGCCATATTTAAATAGCGAAGTTGTAGAACATGAAATGTCCAGTAACTTTTGTATCAGAAAGTTTTTTATACGGGCCATACATCTTCCGGCTGCGAAACTCGTAATACAACGTCATGCGGCCAGATTCCCACCTTACGCTATATTAGGCGCGTTCCCGGCCGTCATGTATGGTCCGTATAAAAAACTTCCTGATACGAAAGTTATTGAAAATTTCATGTTCTACAACTCCGTCATTTACATATGACACTATTTTATATGCGAATGGCCGAAAAACTGAGGAAACTGCGCCCATGTCACAATTTCCCGCAGGTTTTGCTCGACATCGGAAATAAATATTAGTAATTCGGAAAAATTTTTCAAATAGAGAATATGGGGAATAAAATTTTTGACAACTTTGTTATCCACCATTTTTGTCGTAGAATGAAAATTACGTGAGATAACAAAAAAAATTCAAAATCGCGGATTAAGTGTATACAAATTCAAAGACAAGACTGTGAAACCTTCATTTTGACGTTAAAAAAACCTTTCGCGTCAAAAAATTGGACCCCGAAATTGTTTCTATTTAAATGTCTCTATTGACTGGGCTAGCCGCCCTATTGAGGAATCAACGAATTAGATGAATTAGCGCGAAATTATATTACATAGCACTCTAGGCCTAAATTCCCGCAGCACTTTCTGATTGATTAATTATCCAACATGGCGGCGTTTTGGAAGTTTTTTTCATTGGTCCTGCTCAAGAACACACCGTGTCTCTATTTAAATATGAATAAAAGTAATAATTTTATCGAGAAGTGGAATTTCCAAGCAAGAAGATAATAATTATGACTAAAAAAAGAGCTTTTCCCAAGATGATTTCAATTCTGAATCAGGAACATTACTATTTTAACAAAAAAACGAATTTCTAACAAAGAAGTTTAATCTCTAACTTACACCATATGAATAGGATGACTATTTTTCAAACACTTTTATTTATATTCCAACCAAAATGAAGGAACTTTAATCAAAATTATTAAAAACCTTAATGGAACCACCGTGCACCACCACCTTTGTTATTTTTAACTCCAACCTTCTCGTACACCAATCATGAAAATTCTATCTCACAAAAATTGATTACACCCTCATGTCTATTTCGTCCGTATCTTCTCCTTTGTGATTCAGCATCAGAGGCTCGTTATCGTAAATTGGAAGTTTTCCTGGAATTCGTTGTTCCTCTTTTAGAAAGCGTTGACTCAGAAAAGAGTTTCTGAAAAGAGGAAAAAGGAAAAGAATCGGAGTCTTGGAAAAAACGAAGCTCGAGAAACTTGGGAGTTACGTGCTTTTGCCGCAGATTCATCGATCACGTGCCTCTTGTCAGCTCTTTAACAGTTTCTTTGTGGCTACCACTATTATGGATAGTGCCTCCACAGTCTGCCGGATATCTGTCCATCCACTCTGGGTCCTACCCGAGAAAGTCCGAAGACGATGATTGATATTAATGGCGCAACCGGACGTATACTTCTGTGACAATTGTAAACTCAGAAAAGGAACAAGAAAATTACGAGAAAATGTTGGGAAAGTAATGGTTTTCAGGTTTACGTTACCTAGAACAGAAAATGTGATCCTTACTTCGAAATAACACGTTGAACCTCTATTAAGACAAATGTTTCACCTGGGACATACATTCAATGATATAATTTACAGGGTTTCCTAGGCTAAGGCTTTCATCTTTGAACCCCTAGCCTGTGTAAGGTTCTTGAAATCCATTTTTTTCAAGTTGACCCCCGATCTATTATATTTGACATTTGTTACTTGTCCTTCAATACATCAGCTCTGGAACATCATGTAGCGCAAGGCAACTTTCACTCTCCTTGCTATTCTTCGCTTCTCTTCTCTCAACTATTCATGAATTTTATCCCCCTCTTTCGTTAGACCTTCTTCTATTAATTTTTTTTATCCTGTTAATTTCCCTTTGTAGCTCAACAGGTTTTTTTTGTTCTCCTACATCTTCAGATGGATCATTATTCCTTTATCTACTTTCTGAACTATCTATATTGTTATCACTACCTTCCTCAACGTGGCCAAGATTCCATCTGCACAGAAGGACAATGGAATGATCTTTATTGTCCTCCTCATTCACAACACGTTCTCTCATATTCTTTCTTCTATTTGCTCAGTCTTCTTTTTCTCTTTTCCTCCAATTCTTTTGCTGACGGCTCCCGCGGTTGTTCCTTCCAAGAACACTCTCCCCCTCTTGTCTGACAACTTTCTTCTTCCAGCTTTCTATTGCCCTTTCGATTTAGCGGCTTAACGATTCTTTTCATCTTCGAAAAAACTTTCCCCAATTCCCTTCTATCCTTTTTCCTCTCCACGTACTTTATGCGCTTTCTATTTTCCTCTCCTCCTCTACGTCATTGAAAATTTGCTCCTGCTGCTCCTCTAATGATTCGACCAGGACCTTCTCTGTTACCTCTAACGCTTCCTTCTGTTTGTCGCTTATTCTCTGTTTGACTTGCCCGCTAGTCTCCTTTCGGCCCGCTTGTCACACTTCTTCAACCGTGTCCTGCCGGCATTGTCTCTCATACCTCCTGTTCACTGCCCAACTCGTGTAGCTGACCTCTCTTTTCTTGGCCACCACCTGAGTCAGAATTACGCCCAAGCTTCTCAATTTAACTCTCTTTCTTCTACTAGGTGGTGATGTCACTACGCCGTTCTGAAACGGCACTTTGTCCTCACTTTCTCAGATGCCCCTCTTTCATCAGCTCCCCTCTATTACCAATCAGCTCTACCTTTTCCCGTCTTTACTTTTGAAAGACCATGAAACCTTTATTAACCTTTTTACACTCTTTTTCCTCACCTTACGTTCTTTATTCCCGCAAAAAAGTGTCTTAACTTGCCCTGGCAATTTGCACACGTCTCTCCTAATTCCGCACCGTACCAGAAGTCTCTTTACCTATACAATAGACTCTATAACTTGTTTTTCAGGGTTTCAGGGGCAAAGGATATGAACTCACGTTCAAACCTCTTATATCTGACCTCCGTTTTTTGAACTATAGAATATCTGTTTGATCTACCAAGAGTGTAAAGAGTTAAGGTTATGGAATCTCATGACTCTTGATCTCTAAACTCCGACCTATCATGATTGTAACTTGTTATCTGACACTTGACATACGATTTCTGACCTATTAGGGATGCAAGGACATCAAGTAATATTATCAGATGCTACAGGATTCCTGGATCGTCCGGAGAAACATTTATTTATATTTAAATTATTGCTTCTGATTCTCTTCCCTGAATTGGAATGTAGGGAAGAGTAAGAACGAATTGCGAAATTTTAATATATCACGTTGGCGACGTATTCCCAATATTGAGCAAAAGAAACTCGGGAAGAATAAATAAGTAACCTATCGCGAAGAAAGGGTCTTTAGTCGGATAAAATCAATTTTCGGGTTACGCTGAAAAAATACAGTTTATGGGATACGCTTCCGATTCCTTTGACCTGCATATCTTTGTCTTTATTGGTTTTGCAACAATTATTTCTCAAAGTGAGCAATGTTTCTTGGTCCCCATCTTGGCACGTTTCTCGTTTCGCTTCTCCCGTGAGATTCTCGCAAAGCGCCTAAGGGCCGCTTCTTTGCGACAGGTCACTGATAATTTTTCATATCCAATTCAAACGTCGTATCGCTTGAAGTATGCGCACAAACCGGAGCGATCGAAAGTCCTGCTTGGAGTTGTGTCCATAGTAAGGCGATCAAGCGATAGGGCTGACTACGGAGCGCGCAAGCTGGTCCCAGTAGTCTTGAAAGGAACGAGATTCTCCACTTGATCTGAGAGTTTCAATAGAATCTAGTCGTAAGTCAGTCTCTTTCTGGCACAATCAGTTCTATTGAGATAGTGTAGCGACAGGTATGGCATCCCTGACGCAACACTGAATGTATACATTCAGTGTTACGTGATAGATTTTGGTAAGAAGAGATAGTTTTTTTCTTGGTAAATTCGTTCAACGTGTTGTCGTGCATTAAAGTAATTGAGTTTTCAAAGATATTTGACTCGTTTTGATTGAATCTATTTAATTTTTCTCCTCGGAATTAAAAGAGATTATATCATATATATTTCTCAAATGAGTTCGTAAAGTAAATAATCCGTTGCTCTTACTTTTCGGGGAGGTTGTTGCGGTGACTTCCTCAATTCATGAATTAGATAATAATTACTGAATAAGCATTCTGGTTAATGATATTATCACCTCGAATTGTAACACTGTGCATCACTACATCTCCTAATTTGATCTCTCACCTCCTCGTACACTAATTATCATAAAAGGTACTCCTTAATTTCACTGAATTAAAATTTACGATTCCCCAATACTCGGAAAGTACGACTTTAAGTAATTAAATTATTGCTTGACATCTTTCCAAACCAGGGACTTCAAGGAGGTTCGACCGTGTTCTACCAAGCGGAAAAAGCTGGTTTTACCTAGAAGCGCGAAACCCTCGCAGAAGCTTTCTTATGCACTCTACTGAAAATAACGCTGAATTGAAAAAGAGCTTCCAGTATTATTCTATTTTTCACTCAAGCAAAATTCAAAGTAATTATCTTGGGAATATTCAAAGCCTCGCATGTTTCGTGAATAAATAAAAGATATAATTTGAAGATTGTAGATTCTAAGTTGTAGAGATGCTTAAGCTTAGAGCCGACTTTGAAAAATGCAAAACACACGAGGGCTTTTGTCGAATCCACTCAACAGACTCGGAAGGAATTGAGCCGGGAAAGAGAAGTTTCAATAAAAAAAACTTGAGTCAGTGATGTTATTTCAAAGTGACTGGCGATTTTACAGCAGGAAAAGCTTCCATGCTTCGATTTCACTGCACTTATTTTGTAACAAGATAAAACTTTTCTAGAGACGAAATAACATTTATCGGAAAACGAAGTTGAAGGGCTGTTTGCGCCAACAATAGGTACCTTCTATTCATAAAGATGTATACTCTTCAATATA
Organism: Neuroterus valhalla; assembly: GCA_011762715.2. Taxonomy (NCBI): domain Eukaryota; kingdom Metazoa; phylum Arthropoda; class Insecta; order Hymenoptera; family Cynipidae; genus Neuroterus; species Neuroterus valhalla. The sequence continues at coordinate 1,102 of WSXT02070353.1, read as the reverse complement.
AATTGCAGGCGGTGGGAGCATTGTTATCTAGATCCCTTAAGACCATTTTGATAATGAATGTTTCTGAGAGATATTGGACTTCCGATTCTTTACCTTCTCCCAAAAATTTTTATCTTGGCTTATGGACGATTTAGAGATTGGAATTTTTAGAATAATTCAAACTATCTGGCCTAGCTAAATTTTTCATTAGAAAAAAAGACACTTTTGTCGCTGTATCAGGAATTCAGAATCCAACCCTGATTCACCGCTAACCAAGCTCTGGCCTAAGAAGGAGGCCCTTCCGAATAGGTCTCCAGAATTAGGAACAAATTTTATTCAGCTTTAGCATTATTAATTTAAAAATTGCGCTCTGTTTGTCACAGTAAAAACGATGTGTGAATAAAACACTCGTTTCATGGTACCATTTACCTGAACTTGGCAATAGATACATTACCGTAAGTGGCAGGCATGTTTACTGGAAGATCATAAATTTTCGTGCGCAAGTGCGCAGTTGTCTTCTTCTCATGCATAGAAAAGTATGTGAGTGGGAAAGTTTGGCAAACCGACGTAAGTTAGAGAGGTCATGTTCGTTTCTTTTGATGCAGATGACGGAATTTTTTCCTTGCTGATTGAATTTTATGCATGCCTATAGATACGTAATTAACTCATTTCTAAACTGAGTCACCTCATGAAAACTTTTATCAAAATTACAATATTTTTCATGTTAACGTTTCGAAAAACTTTGAACTTTTCAATCTAGTTATGATACTAACATTATTTCTTTATCATATTACAAATTTAAAATATACTTTCCTATACTTTTCTTCTCAAAATATGCTCACACATTTTTCTTTCGTATAATGATCAACAAAAGAACATAACTGTGTTGGATCTCCTTATTATTCCTTCATGATTCTGACAACTTTGTCAGTCATACACTATAGTTTAGACATTTCAAGGTGCGTTACTTCAACTTTGTAACATTATGCCACAACTGTATACATGCAGGTAGCCTGCATGCAGAGCAGACGATCTTTTCACGTGGTATCCTATATAAGAAATCTCTAATGTTACGCTACGCCTGGCCGTGTAACGTAAATGTGCTTACGTGAGTTAGGTTTAG
>WSXT02070342.1:0-12331 GCA_011762715.2 Neuroterus valhalla | reverse complement strand
AAACGTATGGGTTCTGGCCATTAATGACAAAATGTATAATATTTCCGGTGTATATTTTCACATGTCACTTTCGGTTCGAGTGCATGGATTCTCGGTATAGTTTTAAATCCTGCTTCGTTAACTTCGACGTGCCTGAAATATTCTTTTTATGAGCTTGTCCCCTTTTCTTCCAAGTGCGGGATTTTACCCCCCATGCATTCATTGAGATCGAGATTCAGAAGGGCTCTGAATAGTTTTCCCTATTTCTGATCAGGCGCTGCTTGGGAAAAATGACAGAGGCTGGACTAGTTCTTTAGCACTGTTTGGGCTAGGCTCTAGCTAGAATTTCTAACCAGGTTATAATTAGGCTAGATTTTTGAACTCGACTCCAATCGTCTGGTGTAAAATTTTTTTACTGAAGATAGAACACAAAATTTCAACCAAACTGTGCAATTTTCAAGCAAGATTTATTATTATTCTTTAACTGACAAATAAGAATTTCCAACCAAATAGTTTAGTCTTCAACTCAAAAACATCAATTTTCAGTTAAGAAACGAAGGAGAGATTTTTAGTCGAGAAAAACACAAATTTCAACTAAATTGTTAATTTTTTCATCGAAAGCAAAGAATTCTCTAAAAAATCGATTTATTAACCCGAAAATATTCATTTTCAACAAAAAAATTTTTTGTGACAGAATAGATGGACTAACAATCAGTTCATTGAATGTTAAAACAGACTGCTTAAACAGAAAATAAATTTCGCCCAAGCTGTTAAATTTTCGAGCAAAACAGAAGTATTTTTAACAAAATCGTTGCATTTTAAACTAGAAAGAAATAAAGCCTCTACCAGAAGGAAAGTAGTTAAAAAGAATTGATATTATGCCGAGAAAAATTCTCCAATTAATGAAATGAATTTCAACCTTTTTGTTTACCTTTCAAGCCAAAAAAACGATTTTTTCTCCGAAACACTTGAATTTTCAATCCAGAAATATATACTCGTTACAAAAGAGACAAATTTTAACAAAATTAGTAAATTTTCAATGAAATAGATGCTTCTTAAAAAAGTTCTATTTTCAATCCAAAAATATCAATTTTTAACGAAAAATGTACTTTTGAACCAAACAGTTCTTAATCCAATTGTTAAATTTTCAAAAACACTAATTCCTTTGGAACAACTTCACCCAAATTATCGAATTTTCACAACAACAAAAAAATCTTAGTAAAAAGCTCTTCTTTAATCGAATAGTTCAATTTTTAATCGAAATTGTTGAATTTTCAAAATAGAAAAAAAATTGAAAATCTCACAAAAGAGAGGAATTTTTCCAATATTATATGAATATATTTAACAAAAAATGATTTTTCAGTTAGGATAAAAAAATGCGAATCTCATTTTCAACAAGAAAGATCATTTTTCCACAAATAGTTAAATTTTTATCATGAGTGCACAATTTACAACCCGAAAATACAAATTTTGAGCAAAAAAGGTCCGTTTCATCTAAATACTTAAATTTTCGCTGAAAAAATTGATTTGCAACCGAAAAGTGAAACTTCTACAAAAAAAAGGAATTTTTCTCATAAGATGAATATTCAACCAAGGTTGATTCTTCTGTTGTGAAAACAGAAATTCCAATCTCATTTTCAACAGAAAAGTTGATTTTGAAGCAAATAGTCGAATTTTCAAGGAGAGAGCTGAATTTCCAACCAAAAAATATGCAGTTCTAGCAAAAAACGTCCTCTAAAACGGCAAAGTTGAATTCTTTAAAAAAAAAGTTGAATTTGGAAAAAAAAAGTTAGAACTACCATCAAAAGAGACTTCTTAGTCAGGAAGAAAACAAACTTCTCTCAGACTGCAAAATTCTCAGGAACAAAAAAAGAATTCTCTACAAAACAGTTGAAATTTCAATCCAATGATATTTACCTCCAACAAAAGTGCTGATTCTCAACTAAATTGTTAAACTTCCAAGGAAACCGATTTTTTTGTAACAAATAGTTGTATTTTCAACAAAATAGCTTTACTTTCAACAAAAAAGCTGAATTTTCAACCCGGAAAAAAGAAATCTTAATAAAAAAACGTTTTTTTAGTCCAATAATTTAATTTATAACCAAAATTTTTGAACTCGCAAGAAGAAATAAATAAACTTCTACTAAAAGAGAGGAATTTTTCCAATATATAAAATGAATATATAACCAAGATTGATTTTTCAGAAGGAAGTAAAAAATTCCAACATCATTTTTAAGTAAGAAGTTCATTTTTACGCAAACAGTTAAATTTTCAACAAGAGAACTGGATTTCCAACCCAAAAATATGAATTCTCAGAAAAACAGTTTATTTCAATTAAATAGGTAAGTTCCTGACAAAAATAGTTGAATTTTCAAACAAAACAAAATTGTTCAGCCAAGAAAAAAAAGTTACCCTAATTGTTTAATGATCCACATAACGTTGACTTTTCAATCCAAAATCATTAATGTCCAACCCTATTGTTGAACCCCCAATTCTAAAACGATCCTTTTAAGAAAAAAAATTGTAATTTCAAAAGAAATGAAAAAATTTTTAACCAACAAAAATTTTCAGCCAAGAAAAAAACAAATCTCCCCCGAAATATTGGATCTTCAACCCGTAAATATTGATTCTCAACTAAACAATCGAATTTCCAAAAAAAAGGATAAATTGTTGAAATAATAAAATTTTTCAACATATAAAGATTTTCCAAATAAAATAAAGTATACAAAAAGTGCCAGAGTCCTCAAATCTGAGATTAACGTATGTAATACTACAACCGACCAATCCAAATTTTGTAACTCACATTTGAATCCAAGTTTTGAGAAAGATTATTTTCCAGTCACTAAAACGTTGTAAAAAATAACTAGAAAAAGAAAGATAATTTTGGCGACAGGTGGAACTTGAAGAATGTTTATCTGGCGATTTGGGGAAGTGGCTGTACAGTAGCCGTTTAAATCAGTCAAGAGAGGTCAATTAGTGAGTGAGTTGAGTATCCCTTACCATCTCCCTCATCGGAATCGCGGCCGCGCCGGTAAACGCAATGTTTCCCCCCTCCAGACTGGCGCACTCTTGTCCCCCACCGTTTCGTCACGGTGCGGTGTGACCACTGGCACGCTACCACTCTCCACCGTATAGCCACCTCCGTATAGTGGCCAATACTTGTACGGTGCACCTCGGAGCAGTCCACACCAGAAAAACGATTCTCCAACAGTAACACGACTGCATGTGAGGAGGCAGGTACTCACACTATATTGTAAACCCCAGAGTAGGAATAAAATAAAACGTTTGCTCGCTCTCTCGCTCGCAGCCGAGTCTAGATAAACGTATCGAGATAAAACCGCTGAATATCATTGGCCGGTAGTACCCGGTACGTACTACGTACTACAATCACCACACGGCGCGGCGCCTCCATCCGCGAGCTCAACTACTTATTTTATCCACACATCTTTGGGTATTATGCTTGGGGAGACTTTGTGGCAAGGAAGTTCCGGGGAATTAAGGATCTGCTCTGTGTACAGTCAATCTCAAAATTCGATCATCTTCATAATGATTTATAAAATTGAGAAAAAAATATATCTATTAGTAATTGCTGCGTATTTTGAAAGAGGCTACTAAGTGTGCTTTAGAAAATAACATTCAGGTTGAAATTGTTTATTTATCAGAAGTTATCTAGAGTTTTAGTTTTTTGCTTTCTCGGTAGGAAAAAATTACAATTTTTATCTAATCCGAATGATAAAGGCCTCATTTAATTCTTTAAAGGATTCTCCTGAATTCTATTTCGATAGGTTTAAAAAAAAAAAAAAATTAATTTGCAAATCATAGTTATTGTAATTGTTATAAATAATAGAAGTTCTAATTCCAATCAACACCTCTCAAACATAATTGCAGGGAATCCTTAAGAGAATTAAACGATTTTGATAAGGTAATGCAATGATGGAATTGGATAAGAATTGTAACTTTTCCCTAACAAGAGTGCAGAAACTTGAACTCCAAATTACTTCTGATAAATAAACAATTTCAACCTGATTTTTTTCTGAAGCACACTTAGAAGTCTGCTTTTAAATACGCAGCAATAATTAATTGATATGTTTTGGTCAATTTTATAAATCATCATAAGGATTATCGGATTTCCAGATTTTTTCTTCGGGAATTGTTAATTATATTCCTACTAATACAATAACATTAAATTTCTATACAAATTTTATTGTTATCAACTAGGAACTTTTTTTCAAATATACATTTATAAAAATAAAAAAGAAAAGGCCGAAATGAACATATGAACAGTTTATACGTTTTCAATGAATTTGTAAAGAAAATATCTTCCTGAGTCTATAAAATGAAAATATTATTCTGTTGATTACCCATTCCTTTTTTATTAATAATTTGTCTTTTTTGGCTTAACATTCAAGTCTTTGGTTGAAAGTTTAACTACTTCGTCAGAAATTGATTATTTTTGCTCAAAATTGTATCTCTGTGTTGGAATTTTGACTATTTTATTTGAAATTTTTTTTTTTTTCTGAATGAAAATGAATATTTTTATGTTGAAAATTGAACTTTTCGTTTAGAGATTGAAGAACTGAATTGCAAAATTATGTCCTTGTTACTACTTAATTTATTAACGAAAAATTCCGATTATTTCATTTTTGGTAAAAACTGCATGTATTTTATTAAAATTTATTTTTCGCGTCGAATATTCTCCCATTCGGAAGAAAATTCGAACATCGTCTTTGGAATTTTTTATTGTTGTTGCTGAGCATAAATTTCCATTCTGAGAATTCTGTTATTCCGCTTATGATTGGAAATTTATGTATTTTGTGTTGAATTCAACTCTTTGGTTGAGGATTTATCAATAGTTTTTTGAATAAATATATTTATTTACAAAACTGTATAGTTTGTGTGAAATTGGTCTTATTCTTGAGAATCGAACAATTTACTTAAAATTTTATTTCTTCTCTGTTAAAATTTTCCTATTCTTTATTAAAATTGAATTTTTTTTTGTTTACTTTAAAAAATATTGTTTGTTCGGAATTCATCTCTTTCAGTTTAAAATTTGACTTCTTAGTTGAAATTGAATTATAATGTTGAAAATGCAACTATTCTATCAAGAAGTCTTCTTTTTTGGACGAAAATTCAAAATATTTTTGAAAGTTGAATTACTTTGTGAAAACTTTTTTTTTGGTTTAAGCCTAATCTCTTGGGTCGAAAATTTAATAATTTTGTTGGAAATTCATTCAATTTTATCTTTTTTCTGAAAACGGATTTTAGCATCCGAAAATGTAACTATATAATTTTCGATTGAAAATTTATCTTTCGGGTTTAAAATTCAACTATCTGGTTAAAAATTGATCTTTTTCAGTTAAAAATCTAACCACCTGGTTGGAATTTCACGTATTTTGAAATTAAACCAATAACTTCTTTAATCAAAAATCATCTTTATGATTTATAATTTAACTATTTGGCTTAATGTAAAATCTTTTTCTTGAAAATTAATTCTTTTCACAGATGAATCATTATTTGAGTTAAAACTTTAACTAATTTGTTAGAACTCCGTTTTTTCAAAGAAAAATATTTATTGGCTCTTAGTCGAAGAAAATTTCTTCAATTCAAACAATTTTCTTTTGATTTGAATTAATTTTCTTAGTTAAACAAATATTTTTATACTGCAATAAAAGTTTTTAGTTAAAAATTATTTCCTCCGTCTTTGAATCATTTTTCGTCAAACGGAAGAAAAATTAAAATTTCAAAAATTTCATAGAAAAACAATTTATTAGTGTACTATAAATAAATCACAATTTTTGCACACATCAACTAATTTTCCAAAAAAATTTTAGGCCCAATCAGAAGAAAATCCATCTTCCAACAATGGGATCTTTTGTCCTGTTGACTTATCAAAAATAAATTTGAAAAAAACTCGCACAAATATTAGTCTTAATTATATAAAAATCTATTTACCAAGAAGGTAAAATTTCTAATATTAATAGAGCCTACAGATTATGATTTAATTACCGCAACAGAATAAATTGAATTGTCAAGATAATTTCGCAACAGTGTCAAGGAAACGGTAAATCTAAAACTTCAAAACATAAGAATACTTTAATTTTATTTGTCAGTCAATAGTAATCAGAAACCTTTAATTAGGCTTATCTACGTTCAGATAACGCCGAAATGGAGAACGAATCATAACATAATCGCATAATATAGATTTTGTGCTCTTACACAATCTTCCAATGTAAACAAGCAAAAAATTAATTATATGGCACAACGAGTTTCGAATCGACGAATCAAATCAGTTGATTCCAAGTAAAAATATTTTTCATCCTCTAATAAAGTTCTATAAAAAATTACTGAGAATAACAAATCGTAAAATATGTCTTAAAGAGGGGAAAAATTAAAATTGAATTTCAAACGATAAGACAATAAAAAATATGTATATCAAAAATCGCATATGAAAAATATATTGATAATAATAAAATTATTGGTCACTTCACATTTTAGCTACCACCCTCAGAAGTGTTTCCCAAACTGAGCATTAAAAGTCTTATCAATTTTTGAAAATCAAATTGCAAACGATACATTATGCAGACCTCACGTCGTGCGCACAATATGCGCTCACCATGATATCTCATTTTTCCCCAACATAATCAATTCTCACTTTTCATCTCATCCTCCTTCACTGGTAGCAAAAGATACAATTTAACCACTAAATGTAATTCAAAGAAAAAGGAAAGAAACATTACCTTTTCCGAAATGACATGTAAATTATACATCATACAATCCAGCATCTTTCCAGTTTTTCTAAAACTCGCTATTTCTTCGGATTGGAACCTCATGCCGCACTAAAACCAAATGTCCAGGCTCAAAACACTTTTTTCCCTTGCACTGATAAAAAATGGAATTTCCAATGAAACGTAGAATGTCCCACGAGTTGTCAACGCCAATTGCCATTCTCGGTAATAGTACCGACTGGGATCGCCGCAGTGGTTACTTCTCCGCACACACAGGGGTTCCGGTCAGGATGGTAGAAAATCATCAAGAGACGGAGAATGCACCCTCCCCTCTCTTCACCATCACGCGGTTACGCTTCACTGATCTCTCTCTCTCTCTCTCTCTCTCTCTCTCTCCCTCTTACCTGCGCAACGCACCGTCCCTGATATCAAACTATTCCTCTTTCTCTCTCTTCTTCTATCTCCTCCTTTCTTTCTTTCCACTTGTCTCCGTCCTGCTCCGAAACGTCACTTTCGCGCTCGCACACGCCTCCCGATACCGAACCGTCTCGCTCGACGAGCGGAGTTAAAGTGCTTAAAGTGTGTTGGTAAAGGACTCGGCCGATCCGCGGCGGTTCTGAGTTCGATGCCTCTGAGGTTCGTGGGGAGGGGTGTGAGAGACACTGACCCCGCCCCCTTTTTAAACCACGCCTTCCCTCTATATTATACAGAAACAGTCAGGAGGCGCACGTGTGTCTGCGTTCATGCTGCTCGTATCGACACATACACGTGGAACATCTGATACAATATCCACGTATTTTTCGCTGTACCTTCTCACTTCTTGCCCTCCACATTCCGCCCACCACCTATCCACTCCTCAGACCCATTCCCTCCAACTATTTGGGAAGAATTCTTTTTGAGAGTCTACCCTTTCCTCCCGATTCTCATTCCCTTTTTTCAGTTCCAGGGTTCTTACAGGAGTGAAGTTTTCAACATTCTAGGACATTTCCAGGTTTTTCAGATTAACTTTCAACAGTTTCTTAAGGCAACTTTTTGAGAACATTGTTCCTATATTTCAACTCTAATCAATGTTGAATAATTGTACTGTTTAGATTACCGTAACTTGAACATGAATAAACTTAGTATTCGTTGAATAAAAATTTTATATAACCATAAAAATAATTATCTTTCTACTGAAAAAACAGAGTTTTTACCGAATAAGTGAACTTTCAGCAACAAATCATTTTTTGATTGGAAATAATAATTTTTGGCCAAAGATATGAAGTTTACACTTGGATGGTCAATCTTTAGTGGGGAAAATGAGTTTTTAACAAGGAGGTAAACATTTAACCAAATGCAGTTTGAAAATGAGTAAATTTACAATTGGAAGAAACCAAAAACGAATTTCTCTCAAACGTCTAAAATTCAAGTTAATACCTGCATCTCTTATAAATTTAATGAAAAGATTGAATGAAAATTTCATCAAAAGATTCAAAAGTTAATATCTGCAACTCTAAAAAATTGAACAAGAAACCAAGAATCCAACGACCCAATTTGGACAAACTATAGTTTAGAAAAAATATAGTTTGCTCTTTAACCGAATACATGTTTTGCCAGAGAAGACGAATTATTAGAAAAATCAGTAAATGTTTGACCAAATAGTTGAATTTTCAGAACAAGAGATATTTTTTCAACCAGATAATTCAAGTTTAACAACGAAGATGAATTTCCAACCAATGATCGATGAATTAAATTATCAATTGAAAGGATGAGTTTTTTATTAAGGAGATGAACTTTTAACCAAATGTAGTTTATTTAATAATCGAAAAAAATATCTTAAAATATAGAAGGGATTAATTTTCCACAAAAAATGACATATCTTAAAAAAATACATGAATTTTTCACCAAATGGTGTAATTTTTAGAACGAAAGATATTTTTTTTGACCAGATAGTTAAAGATTTAAGAAAAAAAAAAAAAAAATTTATTTCCAACCAATAATTGATGAATTAAACTATCAATTTAAAAAATGAATTTTTTACGAGGGAGCTGAACATTTAACTAAATATAGTTTATTTTTCAATCGAAAAAGATCTTAATGTGGAAAAGAATAATTGTGATTAATCGTTTTACCAAAAAGACGAATTATTAAAGAAATAAGTATATTTTCGAACAAAGGGTACAATTTTCAGAACACAAGAAAACTTTTTTCAGTCAGATCGTTGAAGATTTAACAAAAAGATGGATATCCAACCAATAATTGAAGAGTTGAATCATAAATTGGAAAAAATAATTTTAAAGCAAGAATAAAGCGTATTTTTCATTCAATTTTCCAAGCAGTCTCAATTTCAACGAAGCAGTTGAATTTTTTACAATAAAAATAAATTTTCAATACAATGTTTTCTTTTCGAAAAAATTTGTTATTTTGGGATGAAATCCAACTGTTTTCTGGGACATTATCCTTTTCAGTTTTATTAGAAAATAATTTATTGTAGTTAAGGGTTTTATCATTTTGTAGAAAATACCTCTATTTTGGCTATATTCGACGGTTTTTTTTATGAGAAATTAAAATATTTGTTGGTTTCAGTATCGACTGTTTCGTTTTTTGTGGATGAAAAATATGTCCTCTTGAATTGAAAATTCAACTATTTCTAACAAAATCGTCTTTTTTGCTCAAAAAAAATTTTTTGTTCAAAAAACAACTCTACTCCGTTTTAATGTTTAATTTTCATTTCAAAAATTTGACCAATTGGTTGAAAATTCATTTTTGTTGATTGAAAATTCACCCCTCTTGCATGAAAGATGAACTATTTGGTTATCAATGCAACTATTTGGTTGATAATTCATTTGAATAAATAAATGTTTGCAGGGTGAAAACTTGATAAGTTTGTTGAAAACTTATTTTATTTTTCGAAAATTCAACTTTTTTTCGAAAATTGACCTTTTTATGGTATAAAATTCAACAGTTTAATGAAAAATTCGTGTTTTTATGATTATGAATTCCCATAAAAAATCGAGTTGAAATTGACTATCAAAAGAGCTGATATTGGAGAATATTGCCCAGATTCGAATTGAGCGTACCTTTCCACGCTCATTTTTGGGCTCTTTTCAAATTTCCAGGACTGTTCCAGGTTTTCCAGGTTCTGTAGAAACCCTGATCACTCTATCATTCCCAATAATCATTGAGAGTAACTAGACACGCGATACTGGTTTATTCGTCTATAAATCATCACAGATCCATCACAGAATGACAGAAAAGAAATGTAACGATTTGAATCTCCCGCTCCCTAGTCAGCGCGCCAAATTCAAATTGCGTAACTAGACCAAATACGAGCCGAAGTTTATTGCTTTGTATTTAATAGCCAGTTTGTGGTTCTAATCGCAAGAAGTTGAACAAATCAGTTGTTTGCCAATGTTTCGTTGAGAGGAAGGAAATGAAAATGAAAAAAAAAGAGAACCAAACCTTATCAGCTGGGATAAACTGACGCAATGGATCTTTGGGAGATACCCACATCGATAATACTGTTTGCCCAGTTATGTGCCTGGCCTGCCGATTTTTGCTCACGATTTCAGAGAATTGAGGTCTCGTCCCAGAGAAATATGCCATGAGCCGATGTAATCTGACCAAAATTTATGGAGTTTCTTATCAGAAGATCGTTAAAATAAGGACGATATTTTTCGATCCATGTGAACTGTAGAATTGTTACACTGTCACCAATTGAAGTTGGATTACATAAACTGACATGAATCGTCTATAAGAACATAAAATTACTCTTTTCCTGCGAGTCACCGCTCATTCGAAACCTTTGCGCCGTCTCGAATCTGATCGTGGAAAAAGGTAACATTTTTGGCGGATCAGAAAAATTATACAAAAAAGCAAGAATTGTTAAAAATAGAAATTTGTGAATGATGAAAATATAGACTTTAGTTTCTTGATTTATTTGTCATTTCACTGGATGCTTGTTCCTGAAGCAAGAGATCTGCAGTTAAATAAATCTAACCTTCTAGAACGACTTACACGTGTCCACGGGGTTTCAGACAATTCATGTCGCTCGTTTCGTCAATCATTGCGTGTGGTCCCATGCAATTCTATGGAAAATCACTACATGAAACGAGTATGATTTAAAATTACCAAGCCGCATCCACCATCCACCTACGTATGAATCTATTCATATTTCTCCACCCAACATTTTTCAATCCCTTGTGAACTTGGGAACTTCAAAGAGTTAAGAAGCTGAAAATAAAAATGTCTACAAATTTGTAGAAAAAGAGAAATTGTAATTATGAAAAGAAGCTTGAATAAATTGAACATATCACTTATTTGAAAATGAATGAAAATAATTGCAAAGAAATGATAATAATGGTCTAAGAATTGGATGTATTATAGAGTTGAAGAGAGTTGATTTCCTTTACTATTCTATTTAGAGGGTCAGTCATTAATTCGTATTCAACCTACATTTTTTTTTCTAGATCGAATTGATGTCATGTGCACAGATACAAATGGGGTAGAAGCGAGCGTCCTGTCGTTGCAACCACGTGGTTTCGCCCTTTTTTTTCTACCCCCGATGGCCGCCTCGTTTTGCTCGCCTCGACCGCTTATGGTCCCCCATACCCCAGAAGTACCGCAGATGAAAACAAAATCCTACGAGATCACAAGCAATAGCCGCCTATGAATCGAAACACGAGGTGCAGAAATGCACAACTCGGTCGCTAAACTTTATCGCCACTTTTTTTCGAATCCGGATGAATAATCACTTCAGACAATTTCCCAATACTTCACTACACCTACATATTCCAGATTTACTGTACATCCCAAAATTAGCTGAAAATCAATGTCAATTGGATTAAAATCTAAATTTCTTATGCAATGCAGAATGGACTGGCTCATCGAACTTTTCATATTCATGATCTGTTGGAAGATACATTCGTAATGACGGCTGTGCAGTGAGGCATAGATCCTTTCTGACCTCCGTGCCATAATCACACTTCAGAATGCATCAGTCACTCTTTCCCCTCTCGTGATCTCCCCCCCCCCTCCCCACCCCCTCTTTCTATAGCCGACTCTTCACGTCCGTCCGCAGATGGTGTTTTAAGTGGTTGCCATGAACTTCTAGCTTCTAGCAAAAGGAGACAAGGGGGGCCAAAAGGAGGAACTTCTCGCTCCTGGTTCCTGTAATTCCTTCAGCGATTTGTCCGTCACACTGGACACACTCACACAGGAGACCATACTGGCTCGCTCGATTATTCTCACGTGGGAATCCTGCCTACCTAGTTGATCTGATCGCGTCTCAAAACACCTGCCCATTTCAACGCAAACCGAGAATTCTCATCAAGATTTCAACTCAAGATTCTCCGAGACTCCTCAATTTGAAGGTCGGGAGGCGCTAATTTCCAAAATCATTTGCCGCTTTCAGTTTTAGAACACGTGATCTGTAATAAAATTGGCTTATCTTCAGTCAAGATCTGATGCTTTAGAGTTGTTTTAACAGACACGTGCTAAGAGTTTTTTTGGATACAATTGAGTTATGTGCCACCTAGTGGTAAGACTGGCGTTCTCAGGTGGAACAATATTGATGAACCATATTCTCCATCTAGTATTCATGTTCTCTATCCAATATTCATGTTCACTATCCAGGCGCGGATCCAGAG
>WSXT02070331.1:0-12331 GCA_011762715.2 Neuroterus valhalla | reverse complement strand
CGCTTCGCGCTCGATAATAAATGTACCTCGCGCTCCGCGCTCGGTCTTTGTACTTCCCTACAATTGTGTATAGAGCTTTTGAAACTAACGAGTAGAATGTCGCCAGCTGTATTTGATAATTGTGAATTCTTTTTCGTTGAAGCTTCTTCGACTTTAAAGAATACATTCTCATAGTGTGTCTCGTGCTGCGCACTCGATCCAAATCTGTCTCAAATGCAGACTTTTCTATATTACCTTTAACTCTAATGCATCAAATGTATATAATATCAAGTTATATACTTCGTACCTTGTTTTGGTTTGAAAAAATTAATTATTCTATTTCTAATAATAATATAATTACAACTAATAAAAAAACCACGCACCTCATCAAAAAAGAACAGTTTTTCTGTTGAAACATTTCTTCGTATCTCTCAAAGTTTTGCTAGAAACTTGACTCTTATTTGAAATTTTCTTTTTTGGATTGATACCAAAGCTATGCATCTCATGAGGAAAAACAATAAACAAAATTTATAGATGTTCTTTCAAAGAACAATGTTGTTCTTAAACTGGAATTTTTTTCATTATTTTTCGTGCGTTCAAAATTGGAATTTTCGATTTCTCGAGAAATTTTTTTTCCTTCTGACTTTTTTTTTCCATCTTGTGTTATTTGATAAAAATTCTCATTTTCTTTTATATCCTTGAATTTTGAAGATACCATAACTCTGTCAATTTTTTTTTTTCGAAAAAAAATGACTAGAATAAATTGTTTTACTTTTTACGTGCAACAAGAAATCGAACTAACAATTTTCGAGTCTTGGAAGGAAAAGTTCAAACAAATTTTCAAGATATTCAGCAAAAAATATTTCCGAAATGCATGAAACTATGTCGATCGGAAATTCACTCATAGAAATAATATTTATAAATAATTTAATGAAAGTTACATACCTGCTATCGAATAATTTGATCAATCTTCATTTGTTCTAGTTCGATCTTCATGGAGAATGGAGTCAAATTGCCGCCTGCTTAAGGCCGATGCTTCCAGAAATGCATCAAAGTTTGATTATAGTCTTTCTGCAGGAAAAGTAAGATTTTCAATACGGTTTTAGTACAAACGTATTATTATGCGCTGGAAAAGTTCATTTAAAAGCGAATTCAAAAATTTTAATTGAGAGACACAAGCCCTGTTGAAATCCATCTGCAGGGATGATCTATTGGGTCGATTTTTGCTCATAATGAAATGCGAAGTTTTTGTTCATCTTCAAGGATTATAAAAGATCCGACTTTTCAGGGTTTCATAGAAGCGAGTCGAAACCCTTGAGGAATATTCACTAATAATATTGCATTAAAGAAGTAGAGGAGAGGGTGGAAAATTTGTTACGTGATGGTTAGAATATAAAGGAAGGTTGAAAAATGCGTAATATAAGGAGGAAGGGGATCAAAAGTAATATAATTGTCGTAGAAAATCAGATTAATTGCAACACATTGTGACAAAAGGATTTAAAGAATGTGATTTTTCAATTATTTTAATTTTTTTATTTTAGTTAGACCGTTTTCCCTCCAGGTTTTTTCATCTCAAAAGCATCAAATTGAAATCATTCAATGGCATTCCCCAATCCAAAATTTTTCAATCGATTGAGAAACTCATTATCTATGAAACTTTGAAATGAAATTTTTGTTCTATTCTGGAATGTAGGACTAGATTTTCAATCAACAACAGAATTCGCCTATAGCTTGAAGGAATGGTAATGTAAGAAAGTTAGGTCCTTCATAAAATTAACGTCTGGGCATGTAATATTTATATAACTAATGGCAAGAGTCAACGACGACTTCCAGACCGAATTTGGGAAAACGTGCGTCTTTTGCGAAGAAAATATTTTTTCTCGATTTCCCCGGAAACATATTAAATTTTTTATCCAAACTTTTAAGGCTCTAATTAAACATTGATGAATTTCAGAAAGATGTATTTTTTTACATTCAAAATTTTATTCATTAGAACCTTTCTCGTCTGTCCTTAAGTGTCACTTATGTCTTCATGCCGAAATACTTTATGTTCAATTGTTAAACAAACTTTCAATACAACATATTCCTGTCTGTTTCTATGCCTTGTCGGTCGTAATATGCGATTTTATATCCTGATAAACATACATTCCCTTTCCATTGTTTTCCATTTATGTACAATATATGCAATAATTATACACTACCGTACTATCATTATTATGAATCTGGTAGCACCCGCTGATGAAGATCCGGAGAATGCAGGTTCCTGTCGTGGAAGGTCTGGATTTGAGAATCTCACACTAAACGCGATTATTCTTTCATCTTATATAAACTCTTCTAACTAGAACTCTGTGTTCGCACATATCGCTTTGCAACAGAATTTTGTATGTGTATTGTTTGTCTAGTCTATTGTTTGCAATGGTTTCGTACAACTTCAGGAAGGAAACGATTTCTGTGATTTACTTTGTTTCTAACCAGAGTGTTCCCTTTTCTGAGGTTTCAAATCATGGAAATGGTTCAATTTTGTAATCTATCCCATTCGGAATTGTACAATTTGGAACATTTTTCCTGAGGGATCAAAATTAACACCATATCTACTTTGTTATATCTGAAATAATTCAGGAAGCGTAAAAATCCCCTGCTTGTACTTGACTTCAATTACGATTTTCTTCAGAAAATAACAAATTCAAAAATAATCGAAAAACTTTCAGGATATATAGATTCAGTTTTTAATTGATTCAAACTTTACTTCTCAAAACAATTCAAGATTTAAATCAATCTTTTAATGATTCAAGATTAGGCGCAAGTTTTTAATACTTTTCCAGATTAGAATACTAGACCAAGATTTTTTATGGATATATTTGAAAAAATATATATATAATATTGAAGAAAATTCCAGGCTCAAAATTTCATAAGCAAAACATATGAAAATACGTAATAAACATCCTCTAAGTATGTTGGGTCGTCAGTCAAAGATCGTACGCATGGATTAACCGAGAGAGAAAGCAAGATTACAGAATCCTCGATTATAGCATCAAATCTGAAGAAACTATATAAAGAAGTACAAAGGAAAATTTCAGATTGCACTGTATTCAAGTATTTCAATCTATTCTTATCACCTCAGATTATTGTTCGACAAAAGATATGAAATTATGATCTTTGGCGGATTATTCTATACATGAAAATTTCTCGAACTTCGCTATACCAAAAAAAGTGAAGCTTTCATGATAGGATATTGGCCTGAATTCAATAACATCTACCATTTGAATCTATATTTTCTGTTGACTGCAGTCATTGATCAATAAAGTTTTATACATTCAAAATGCATTCTTATTCACTGAAAATAAAAATGGTATTTTCCTACGTTCTCTTGCCAGCTTCCTCTATTTTCAATTCCTCTCATGCATCCTTCCCATACATTTTCCTACGTTCCTTCTCCCCATTCACATATTCTGCAATTTCTTTTTTCTTTTCCTTCCCAATAAATCCCTTTCCAAACCTCATTTCCTAATCTAAATCTTGCTATTCTTGTCCATCTCTTTTCTCTCCACCCCTTTCCCAAATACTTTGGTAATCTTTTCTTTATTATTATCTTATACCATTTATTGTATTTTGATCCCATTATCCTTCCCCATCTTTCTAATAATTAATTTTCTTTCTCTTTCTCTTCTAATTCTTCAAAGTTTACTCCAATTTCCTCTCCTATATGGCTATCTATAAGGAACTCCCTTCTTTCTTCTCCCGTTTCGTTATCTACCCCCCTCCCTCTTCTTTCTCCTACCTCCTTCAGACATTCTTTTGCTAACTCCCCTCCACCCCTCAGTTTTTCTTCAAATTTCCATACCCTCTTTCCTGCTCTGATACTTATCCCTTATCTCTTTGCGTTTCCTCTCTCACCATATATCCAGGTGTCCTACAATCCACTCCTAGATTTCATCTCAGATATCGTTCCTGTAACCTTTCCATCTCTTCCCTGTTCTTCCATCCCCATATTTCTGCTCCATATCCTAGAACTAGCCACACCAGCGTATCAAGCAACCACATTCTCCTTTTCTAATCTTTCTTGAATCTTCTTTTTCCTACTCCTCAAACCTGCTCCATTACCCCTCCCGCTTTTTTTATTCTTTCTCTTATATGTGCCTTATGATCTCCATTTTCTTGAAAGGTATATCCCAAATATTTGAAATCTTTTACTCCTTCTATCTTCACTCCCTTCCATCTCCCAGTTCATACTTTCTTTCTTCCCCCTCCTTTTCTAAACCTCATCATCTTCATCTTTTCTACATTCCATGTCAATTTCTTCTCGTCTAAGTATTTCTCCAATCCTGTAATTACACCCGCAATTCCGTTTCTGAACCCCGTCTGATTTCGTGGCACTATCTCTTCTCCCTTAACTTCTTTCTTTAATCTCCCCACTAATACCGTTCAATAAAACTTGTACAAGGTTGGTGTTAGCGTTACTCCCCTATAATCCTTGACCTCCTCTCCTTTGCCTTTTTCAATATCGGTATCACTACACCTTTTTTCCACATCTCTGGCCAACCCCCTTCTCTCTTTACCCTATTGTACATTATCCGCTGCCATGCCTTTAGTTCATTTCTCCCATATTTCCACACTCCATTTGGAATCTCATCCGTACCCGGAGCTTTCCCCTCTTTCAATATTCCTAAAACATTGATAATTTCTTCTCTTGATATGTCCTCTTCCTCGCCACTTTCCTTTTTCTCTCTTCCGCCCTTCCTTACTTTATTCTCTATCCCTCCTAGCAGATCCATGAAATAATTTTTCTATTCTACCATCTCCAGATCCTGGTTTCACCCTCTTCCTCCATTTCCTCTATTTATTTACTACTTTCTAAACCTCGTCTTCTGTTCTAGCCTTCTCCGCTTCTTCAAACCTCCTATTTTCCTCTTCTTTCTCATCACACATCTCAGTATATTTGTTCTTTTTTCGTCTATATTAATCTCCACTACTTTCCCCTTTCCTCCATCTCCTTAGTTCCTTTCTCACTTCCTTCTTTTTCTCTTTACATTCCTTATCCCATCCATTCCCGTTCTCTCCCTCACTAACTTCTTTCTTACTTGTTTCCTTTAACACTCTTTTTATTTCTTTTGTCATCATTTTTAACTCTTCATTAACATCTCCTTCTCCCATTTTGACATCCTTTACCTTCTCTTTTATTTGCTCTTTTCCTTCTATTGACCAATCCTCTCTTCCTGTTCTTTTTACCTTATCTTCTTTTTCACCCGTATCTTTGATATTCTTATCCCTTTCTGACGCCAGAATTAATGGAAAGTGATCAGAATCTATGTAATCTCCTACCTCTAGTTTCTTGACATTCTCTGTTACCTCTTCATCTACTATCACATAGTCAATGACCGTTCCCTTTTCACCCCCTGAACGTTTATATTCACATTCCTCATCCCCCTCTATATTTCCGCTTATGATTAACCATACCATTTCCTCTAAGCACTTCCACAATTTCTTCCCTTCCCCATTCAGTAAATTGTCTTTGGATTTTCTTCTTCGCTCTTCCCCCCATTCCCTCCCTCCTTTATCGCCTCTTCTTGCATTAAAGTCTCCTTCTATTACAAGCCTAAGCCCTTCTTTATTTTCTTCCATTAGCCCTTTTATCACCTTAGATTTCTCCTGCATATATCGGTTCACGTACACTCCCACTGTCTCCCATCCCTTGCCTCCCATCTTTATCTCTTTTATCAAAAATACATCAATTTCCTCCTTCATTACTCTCCTATCCTTCCCTATTCCCATCACCATTCCTCGCATTACTCTGCCTTTCCTGTTTCTCCTCCTGTTTCTCCTCCTCTCCAAATTTCCCATAAATTCTCTATCTTTCCTCTCCATTCCTGCAACATTACAGTAATATATTTTTCATTCACCCTTCTCTCCCTTTCCTTTCTTCTTTTTGCTTTCTACTATTTCTTATCCCTCTCCCTCCCTTTCTCTTCCAGTCACCCGACCTCACACTTTTTACTAACTGCTCTGCCTCTTCATCGAAATCCCACCAAATATCTCGTATTTTTGAATGTGTAGTTTAACGATTTGGAGAAGGGCGATAAATAAGACAAAGATCTTGGTTGTCACATTAGCTACGTTTCGTTAGGAAGATTCGCTAACCTCTTCAGGCGATGCAAGTTGAGTGAATAAAAAAGTCATGTCACATGACAGGTCAAATTTAAAATTTGGAAAACACATGAAGAGACCCATTTTGGTCGAGGGTTATGGATCTACTCGTATTTTTATTTTCCCATACTTAACCTACGTTTCGTTTCCGTTCCTTCTCTCCTCTTTCGCTATTTTCCTCAACTTATGCTGCATATTCCTTTGCTGCCGTATCCAATCATGTTCTATTCTCTGTTCACTTCCATTTCATTGCCTTTTATTCAACATAACCGCCCTCTTATCTTTCCTATTCTCCGATTTCACCAGCACAATTTCATCTCTTCTTTCATCATCCCTTCCTATACTTTCCACTCATTCTATCAGTACCTTCGCATTCATCCTATCTAGAACTTCTTGTACACCTTCCTTCAAATGTCACCCTTCCAATATTATACTCCTATTTTTCCATTTCTCTCCTAAGTTTCGCCATTTCCCGTCCTATCTCCTGTTTTATTTGTTCCCCCTGTTTCTCCTGTCTCTTTCCCTGAATTTCCATTACTCATACCTTCATATTACTTATTTCTTTTTAATTAAGGTCTTTCGACGCCCCTCCAGCCTCATCTCTGCTATCATCAATCCTCTCACAACGACTGATTCGGTTCCCCGGTGGTGTCATCATCATTTTTCAGGTTTTTAGGATTGCTGCTACTTCTTGTGTTTCCTCACTGTTCTTTTACCCTGTTTTTCGTTCAATGGAACTCTCAATAGATCCCCAACTTTTCGCTCTTCACTTCTCCCTTTTAATGTTTCCCTATTTTCCCCCTTGCCTTCCTTTCTTCTTTCTTTCCTTTTGGCGTTTCCAAAAACCCACCTTCAGAGTCTCTTCCTTCCTTGCTTTCACTTCCCACGTCACCCATCAATCAGAATGAAATCTTCCCACCTTTGCCCTCACCGTCTCTTAACGTCTCTAGCGCCCAAACCCCGTACCTACGCCACAAACTGTGACGACACTCCAAACTAAATGCAGTATCTCAATAACACTAATCAGTCTCAATCGTAAAAAATATCCACAACCCAACTCTCCCCTATCACACACCATTCACCCTCCCACTCACAAACCCCCTCAACTCACTTTTCACACCCACTCACCTCATTTTCGTCCAAAACCCAATAAAAACTTCTCACCAAACGTGCACTGTGTCTCTTAATATTCACGCGGGAAACGGAAGTCCAGGTATTTTCTATAAATAAGTATTAAATTATCCACGAACATAGAGTGACGGTTTGGTCAGGGATCATGGATGAGGATAATGGAACCAGCAAGCGGTGCACCTCTCACGTTCTATTAAATTACGTCTGATTATTTGAATGAGACTCTGGAACCACAGCTGCATAGACCATAAACCAAATTCTAGTGTTATACGTTTATTTAATATGCCATCAAACAGGTTCACTTCTGTTTTAAAAATTTAGTTAAATACATATTAATTCAGACCTTACACAAAACATTCTGAACGTTTATGTATAAAAATAAAAAATCACATAGATATTTTAGTGGACATTTATGATTTAGAATGAACAATTCCCTATTTTCAAATAATGAAAAATTGCAGAGAAGCCATGCAATTCTTCTGTAAAAACTGGACAAAAAATCTTGAATATATTAGGATGTATACAAATTCTCGCACAGACTAATACATTCCAACTGATAGTTTTCCAAAACGTAGCGTTAATATTGCAGTCGGAAAATAAACTGTATCAGGTTTCATTTACGCGGCACTTGAAAACTGAGGCATTTACATTCAGTTGAAATAATTTTAAACACAAATCTCTTCTTGTTCACATCTTATAGTCCATCCCGCGGAATAGTATATTGTGTCATCAGACCCACGATATTTTATTCAAAGTCTGTGGTTTCGCGCATTTTCGTACGTCAAGCATAATTCTTACTTTAGAAAAAAAATGATAATCAGCTAGTGCGGTGTGTGTGGGTGTGTGGATCGCGGCACATTAATACTGCGCCGTTTAGAGAGTTTGCGCACTATGTACCGTACCAAAAACATCGACTCCCTATATCTGACATGACAGAGTAAAAATGTAGAGGGAATCTCAGCATTTGACTTGCGCGAGTTGTCGATTTCAGCGTATTTCGGTCCGGCGGCTCACCAAAAATCCTCCACAGAATCGCGCAGTTTCGGCTCCGAGTTATCAACGGAAATGCACGAAAATCGTCCGATTTTGAGTAAAATGGTATATAACATACGATCAACCCTGATTGTGATTTTCCCAAAAACTTCCCGTGAAGTGAAATTCTTGAATCCGATTAAATTTTGATCACATAAATGCGATAATTCTTGATTAGTTGATGCAAGGGCTTTTTAGTCTCTTCATCAATCGTTGGTTTGGACCTTTAATTTGAATCAACCAAAGCTCTCGCCGCATCATAAACTGAGCAAGTGATTGTCCAGAGGTCGTAATGCAGTATTGCAGTGGTTGAGGAAGCGTTCCGCGTACATTTCCATTTTGCGAAAGGTTAACGGCGCGGTTTCTTAACACTTGGCTGTGAAAGGTGCGAAAGCTCTGTGTGTTTCTGGAACTACAGAGTGTGCAGGTGCGCCATGTAACCTCTGCGGTTAGGGACAGTACTGGTATCATAAGAACAAAGCAGGTCATTATCAAGCTGATCCGTCCATAAAGAACGTCGATTGTCTCGCCGGTTCGTTATCGTTTTTCCATCTAATTCAGCACCCCGAACTCTAGAACGATCGGCAATACTGGCCGAACCACTGTTGGTGTTGGGTGCTCTGTGCGTTCGATTATTCGAACCGCATTCATAACTGGATTAGGGTTTCATGTTTCCAAAGTAGTTATTCAGCACTTGGGCAAAGTGTGGTCCTACTAGGTAGTACTTTATGAGAAACATTTTTTCCGATTGGAGTGGGGGAGGGTGAATTTTTGGATTTTGTGCTGGTAGTCCCTATTTCGAAAGTACCAAACTGCTTTCGCATGGAATAAAAAAAATGTTGTTCTATATGTTTTCGATTGATTTTTCAATGATCTATCGAATGGTTATTATTAAATTTGACCCCTTTTTCCCGAAATCAAAAATATTTTTGACTTTTTTCGATTTCGACCATTTTCTTTTCTTTGGGCTCAAAATGAAGATCAAGGGTTTTGCTTTCTAAGACTCGAAGCACAAAATTTGGTTTTCTTTCGTTTTCGAGAAATTAAATAAAGAGTAATGCGGTGCATAGATGGCACTCGAGACCGCTGGGACGCTCGCTTGGCGGAATTTTTTCGGACTTATTTATGGTGTCAATTATGATTATTCGTTGTTCATAGAACTGCGCTCTGCATTTTACAGGGTTGAAACTGTCATTATAGTATTTGAATGCCTTCATTACAGTCAATGAAGGAATGTTATACTGATGAAGTATATCAAAGTGTATTTTTCAAAGATGATCTATTGTAAGTAGAAAAATTGTTATTGTCTGTATTTATCTATCGCCTTAAATGTTTTTAAAAGTTATCTTATTTCTTATTTTTTGGCTCCTTTCTTTTTTTAATTGCGAACTTCCTAACTTTTCCTGTTACTTTGACAGATGGCTTCTTGGTCTTTTCGTTGTCTTTTGATTTTGTTTCTTTTTTTTGGAAAAGAATCGCATTCTGTTGCTGCTGAAAATTTGTTTAACAGCAATTGCTGATTTTGGTAAGGAATAAACGCATGATACTGCAAGATACCTGGTACCGCTGTGCACTGTCAAACCTTGGTTTCAGCATTTCTGAAGTTGAAGCATAAGTTTCCTTGCTACTGAAAAAAGCCAGCATTTCTTTACAACTCTTTTGCGCACACTCGAATAAAGCGTTGGCAGTCAGTATATGGTGTTTCGCAGAAGCTTGCAGGCTGGCCCGAGCGGCTTCTCTTTTTATATTTGCTCCTATGCCATCGCAAGCTCCTTTACCATGGGCCGTAGCATGAAAATGCCATTCTGCTGGCACACCGAATTCTTCTTCGTAAGTTTGGAGATCGGCAAAACTGCTTTTACTTTTAAAATGTTGCCCTGCACCATCTGAAGAATAGTAGACCTTCTTCGGACAATGATCAGCTTTAACATAATTCAGAATGATTTTTTGGTATTCATAAGCGGCAACTGTTTCATGAGAGAAGTTATCTGAAATGATAGCCATGCTTTTGTTCTTCAATTCTTCATTTTCGCAATAGTATATAACTATTGTGAAGATAGTAGAATGGTCATTATTCCAGTGGAATGCTTGCGCTGCATTTTAAATGAGGAATGCATAGTTTTTAGCAAAATCAAATGCGATAATAAACTTGCCTGCCCGTAGTTTTTCTTTGACGTTCTTTGAGAAGATTGCTCCTTGGCAAGAAAATCATGGGTTTTCAGTTTTACTACTCGTTCACAAAGATCTTCAACGAACTCATCAACATTTTTAACAAGAGTTTTCAGAGTACACCTGTCTGTTTACAAACAACCTTCGAACCGTATCTCTGCAATGTTTAACTGATCCAGAGCAGTTGGTAAATGATCTTCCAGAGCTGTTGTACCTGGGCAGAATTCGCACTCCCCTGGATAACATAAAGTCGTTTTTACAGGGCACATGACTTCAGGTATGCAGTTTCGATATTCATTCAAGCTCATCTCAATGTTTTCTGTTAACTTTATAATGTTAATTTCGTTCAGCATCATTCTCACATTTTCATGGTTAATACAAACACAAACTGTATGAGTGCCACTGCTTCCTGCTAAAACACAATGAGCTGGTCTGAGTTGAGTAAATTTTGTGAAACATAACAGGAAAAGTTAGTCAGTTCGCAATTAAAAAAAGAAAGGAGACTAAGACGGATCTCTTCCAATTCCATTTTGCGAAGTCATACTTAAGTTGGTAAGTACCCGATTTACTCACAGGTTGCTGTTTACAAATTGCTATTACACTGAAACCTCAATCGAAATTTACCTGAACGTCGCAATTCTTCGAAATGAGCTCGTTGACTGACGGTGCGGGGGGTTTGGAGAGGGGCGCTCTCCTCGCTCCACTCTCCGACATTTTCGCGTGAATTCGGCCCTAACTGTTTACGTTTCAGCTCACTCGATCCTGTATGAAGGCTTTCGATACCCAAGCCCGAAGCCGTATTAGGATCGAGGTTACAGTGTATTCACTTATATTTCGTGATTTTCAAAAGAATTATTCCCCAAAAAATGAACGGATCAAGTTGGTTTGGTACATTTGTTAATTAATAATAATAAAAATAATAATAATAATTGTATGTTGATGGTAAAATCGGCTTCAGGATCGCGGAAGAATTCAAATCAATTTGTCATTGAATCAGATGTTTCGGCCTCTGTTATGGGCCCTCATCAGTGATTCATTTCTGGAATTGAAGTACAAAAATGTTTTGGTTCGTGAAAATATATACAGTGAAAATAGAATGAAAAATTTATTTGAATTCTTTCGTGACCCTAAAGCCAATTTCACCTTCAACATACAATTATTATTTCGAATGAGGGTCGATACAACTCCATCTTTTAACATTATTAATATCAATTCTAATTATTGATCAAGCTATCAAATAGAAGTAATTGATTGGTGCGGATTGCACATTCAGTAGTGCAGAGTTAATTTCTTATCTGAATTCCAAAATAAAAATCCATTTTCTTATTAAATGAGAACGTCACAAACAAAACGCATTAGAGATTTTTTTTTTCGAATTTTTATTCAAACCGCTCTAAAATTTGTTCGAAATTCATCATTTCTCTACACAATCAGTTATAGAATGCGAATGAAATATTACTTTTCAAATATCAACCCCATAAGTCTGTTTTACAGGGTCCCAAAAAACCCCCATGAGTGGAAAAATGGGTTTTTCGAGTTTTTGGCGCTAATTATGATTTTTTGCGGCTTTTCTAACGCAGACTTTTTCAAATACATGAAATATCACTTTTTACTGATAATTAGATGTTTATTGTTTAAACAATAATTGTTTAAACAATTTCTTATGGTGGCATTCGGAATGTAATACTGTATCCGCATTCTGGGACTAATCGTCAAGAGGACTGGTGAATTTCGAACTTCATTCACCTAATATTGAAAATTCTGAATAAAATTTACAAAAACGTCTTTGTTTTTAATGGGAAATATGGGACATTCTTTTACAAATCGTACAGATTTGGACGAAAGTTGACCGACCCATTTTTGATTGAGCTAATACTTT
>WSXT02070320.1:0-12331 GCA_011762715.2 Neuroterus valhalla | reverse complement strand
TTCAACATCAAATATACTAATTTGTAGAACTCATTTTTCTCATGAAAAATGGTATCAAGTGTTTTCTTGGTTAAATTTAAAATATGCGACTGTTATTTTTGATGCAAGAATTCACCTCTTAATTCAAGATGGCGGACAACCTGCAGAAGGCATATGATCGAAAACTTGGATTTAAGCTCTCTTATGGCACCCTAAAGATGGCAAAAAGAAATTTTCTTACCCAATGAATTGCAATAATACATATAGGAATTCGACTAAATATACTGGACTAATAGGAATCTAAAATCTAAATCCTCCAAATTGTTTTACAGGTATGCTGAGTGCCCTAAGAAACTCCGGATATCAATTTCTTCTAAGTAACTTTATGAAAAACATTGACAAAAACAAAGAGTCGCCAGAAATTGAAGATTTCCGGTACGAATCTGCATGGCGTCTCGCAGATTGGAATGCTTTGTCATTTCAGCAAAACACAGTAAATACTGATAATGCATTCAATGATTTTTCGCATGTAGAAAGAGACAGTTACTCATTCCATCATTATAAGTGCTTGAAAGCTTTCCACGAAGACGATCTTCTAGATTTAAAATCTTCTCTCGAATCTGCTCGAGCGAGCATCATTAAGGATCTTCGAAACATTAGTTTAGGTGAAAAAATTTTAGATTTAACAAAAATAATTTATTATTATTTAAAAAATGAATTTTTAGGTATAATTTTTTCCTACTTTTATTTTATTTCAGAGAGTTGCAAGGCGATGTATCCGAGCTTATCGAAACTCCAAATGCTTCAAGAAATTGAAGAATTGAGTTTAGCAGAACCAAGTCAGTATCAAAATATCCTTTCTGACTGGAAATCTCAGGATTATATTCACGCTAGTGAATTTCAATATGTTGAGCCGCTTTTGT
Source organism: Neuroterus valhalla (assembly GCA_011762715.2). Lineage (NCBI taxonomy): Eukaryota > Metazoa > Arthropoda > Insecta > Hymenoptera > Cynipidae > Neuroterus > Neuroterus valhalla. The sequence goes on along the minus strand of WSXT02070320.1, from coordinate 11,429 downwards.
GGCAGAGAAGCATCATGTGTAAAATTAAAGATTTGTTTAAGAACGATAACGTCTTGAAAGAGGGCCTCATCAATTTTTATTTAGAAATCGCCGAGATTGCTGCGAAACAAGGATATTTAAAAGAAGCCTTCCGAGCACTGGGTACAAATTTTATTATTCTGAAAATTCGTGAACACCATAAATCTGTGACTTCAGATAAGAAATAAATGATCAAACTTTACATATCATTTTCTTCAAAGACATTGTTTAGAAACTCTTTTATTTAATAATAATAGTAATTTAAAAAAATTCTTCTAAAAGACCATAGTTTAATGGATTTTTCACTCACCGTATTAGTATGAACTTTTGAAAAATTAAGAACAAAATGGTGGCCTATGTGAGAAAAATGAATTTAAAGACTCAGCTAATACGAATTCAATTGAAATTTATTTAACAGGAACATTGGCAAAACAAGATGGACTTTCTCTTGATATTCGAAACCAGTTACACTATCAAGAATCATTGCTAGCCTGGATCAGTAAAGACGAAAACTTAGCTCGTTCTTTACTGAGAAATCTGATAAACCGAACAGCAAATAATCCTCGTCTTCATGCGGAATCTCTCAGCGTCTTCGGAAATTGGATGGCCGAAACCCAATCTGGAAGTCGCCATACTATCTTACAAAAATACTATCTCGAATCTATTAAAACTTCTCTATCAATCGATGAACCTACTTCCCAGGATTTAAAAAATCTTAACAACACTCAAGCGGCTTTGGCTCGATTCGCAGACGTTCATTATCGACAACTAAAGGATTATATGCAATCGCCTGAATTTGAGAGCGTCAAAACATTGGCGCAATTGTCTTTTGATTCCGATAAAGCAGGCATGGATTCGAAAGACATTGGCGTGAGAGCTGCAGCATTCAAAAATAAAAGGCAGACTTTTATTGACGCTGCTGTACTCCAGGAAACTGAGAAAGAAAAGAATTATTATCTCCTCATGGCGCTAGAGTAAATGATATTTTATAATAATTATATAATTATTATAATTATTATCAGACTGGAAATAAGTTTCCATTTTGAACGGTTTCAATCCAGGAGTTGACCACTTGACTTTTGCGCAATAGATTTTGAGATTTAGAAATATTCAAATAGATTTCCGAAGTATTTTAAAAACTTTGAAAATTGCACAAAATCGCCAGAAGAATGCTACTAGAAAGCACAAGTTTTTACTAGAATTAAGATACTTTTACCAAATTTCTTTATTGTTTTATTTTATTTTAATTTATTGAGATCTATTGTTCATTTATTTATTTCGTAGTCAACGGGCTTCTGCCTTTCATCACGGGTGAACTAGTCTCAAGTAAAATGTTGAACAGATATTTTAAATTACATTCTCTTAAACAGCATTTTTCTCAATTCTGAAGTATGTTTTTAGAATTTTTTTTATGTACTTAAGAGGTGGATTTTAAAGATTGCAAGTAGACTGGTGCACCAGATTTCAAAAGTTTTTCAATAATGGGCTTAAGACGATCTCAGGGTACAGTGTACTACCTGAAGACTCATCCGACCCTTTCCATTGTTTCATGCCAGCGTCGAGCTCGTCGAGACTCGGAAACGGAAAAGGGACTGTGCTCAACCTACGGCTCCCCTATCCAGGTGATGGCAAATATTCTTGTCCGATACCTTTTTCAGATTCTTCAATTCTGGATTCAACTATTTTTAAATATTATTTTCGAAATCTACGGGTTTTAGCGATTCCAACGATATGCTAAGTGACTCTGAAAGTTGAATATTAGAAATTTAGCTCGTGTGTAGTTAATAATGAAAATCGAATTCATACCAAGAGAATGGAATTTTGATTTTCAACCCGAAAATACTGATTCTCGAAAGGCAACTTTTAAACAACTTGTTGATCCAGAAAAAACATTCTTAACAAAATGACGGATTTTGTACAAAATAGTTGAATTCTTAACCCAAAAAGATGGATTCCCAACAAAAAAGCTCATTTTCAACCAAACTTTGAAACTTTAAACAAAACAACCTGAAATTATTAATTTTCCACCAAATTTTTGAACCTTCAACAAAACATCGTTTTTGACCGAAGGGGCGGATTTCCCACCGAACAGTCAAACTTTCAACCCGTTAATATGAATTCCCAAATAAGCAATCGAATTCTTTATAAAAAACATGCCTTTTTAATAAGATTGGTCAATTTTCAACTAATTAAAAAGTGAAGGTTCTGCAAAAAGAGAGAAATTTTGAAACTAAATAGACAAATTCTCTACAAAAAGGTTAAATCTGCACTCCTAAAATGTGGACATTCAACAAACAAATTTATTTTCAACCATTTTGTTGGTTCTTTATGGTTAAAAATATGTCGACAGATGCTTATGCTAGACAGTTTAACATTATTTTCCAGATTTGAGAAAAATATTATTGATTACTAACAATACGACTATATTTCAATGTTCAAAATGAAATTTTTACTGAATTTTCAACCATGAAAGATTTCTCAGTGAAGAATGAAACAAAATTTTAACCAAATCAGGGAATTTTCAAGCGGCAAAGATAAATGTTCATTAATGAATCAAAGTGATTCCTTACAACAACAAAAAAACACCGATTTTCCTACAAAGAATACGAATTTTATTCAAAAAAGATCAATTCATCAACCAAAAAAAAATTCACTTTTAGTTGAAAAAAAGTATTAATCAACGGGAAAAATTAATTTCCAAGAAAATGGTTGAATTTTCCCTAAACTAGATTCATTATCCACTAAACAGTTGCGATTCCGAATAAAAATTATAAAATTTCTTCCCAAAAGAGATGAAAGTCAATGCAAATGTTTAGCAAAAGAGATGAATCTTCAACCAAGACAAATCTTTGATAAAGAAGAACACGAATTTTGAGCAAATTGTCGGATTTTGTATGTACTAAAATGACGAATTTCCTACAAAACCGTTGAATGTATGATAAAAGAGATTCTTCTCGATAAAATAGAACAGTTTTCAACAAAAAAGTCAAATGCACAACAAAAGAGTTGAATTTTCAGCCCAAAAAGAGTATTCAGTCAAGGAGAAAAAGAAAGCTCTACTAAATTGTTGAAAAGTTCAAAGCCAAAAAGACGAGTTATTTACAAAACAATTGAATTTTCAACTGAATAGGATCTGTCTTTTCGAAAACCTGACGAATGTTCGACTTATAAGAAGAAATTTCTTATACTAAAAGAGAAAGGATTCTTTACACAAAAAAGTTAGATCTTCAAAATATAAGTATAGATTCTAAACAAAAAAGTGGATATTTAACCGAATTTTTTAATTCTTGACCAAAAAAGACGAATTCTCTAGAAATCAGTTAACTTCTCAACGCGAAAATACCATTTTTTGTCAAGAAAGGTTCTCTTTAACCAAATAGTGGAATTTTCAACCGAAAAAGATTTTTGTTCCAGAATTGAACCAATTTTACCCACATTGTTGAATTTTTAATAGAAATGACAAATCCCTTATAAAGTTGTGTCTTCAAACAGAAAATAATGCTTTTAACAAAAAAGTTAATTTTCAAGGAAATTGTTGAATTTTTAATCCGTAAATATGAATTTTGAACCGAATAATCGGCATTTTACCAAAAAGAATGAATTTCGAGCACAATTGTTTAATCATGAACTAGAAGAAATTGTATTTTTACTAGAAGGGAGGAATGTTCGAACAAAATAGTCGTATAGATAATTAGCGGTGTAGTTTTTGTCGACCAGGGTAGTTGAATTTAGGAAAGATGGAAAAATAGTCATATTTTTCATCCAAACAGTGAATTCTCAACAGAAACAAAAAAATTCTAGATAAATAGTTGGAATTCTGATCCTTGAATATAAATTTTCAACAAACCAATTTATTTTGAATCAAGTTGTTAATATTTTCACTACATATTTTGGAAAAAATTGATTTTTGAACACATTAGCTAAACTTCTCATTTTCAACTTTCCGAGTCACTTAACATATCGTTGGAATCGCTAAAACCCGTAGATTTCTAATATAATATTTAAAAATTGTTAAATCCAGAATTGAATAATCTCATATTTTGTAATTACCTGCGACTGAAAAATGTATCAGACATGAGTATTTGCCACCGCCCGGATAGGGGAGCCGTAGGTTGAGCACAGTCCCTTACCGAGTCTCGACGAGCTCGACGCTGGCATGAGACAATGGAAAGGGTCGGATGAGCCTTCAGGCTAACACGTTACCCTGAGATCGTCTTGAGGCCATGTTAAACCATGGGTCACGTGACCCAAATTATCGATTTTTTTGCAAAAACTCACGTCCGCACCGAAATAGATATCGTTTTGATTTTTTGGGGAAAGCTTTAGAAAACAATAAACTACGTTTGTATGCAACATTTGGTTCAAAATTTTGGAAAAAATTCGCAAAAAAAATTTTTTTTTCTTCAAATTATGAACAAAATGTTGTATACAAACGTAGTTTATTGTTTTCTGAGACTTTTCTCAAAATATCAACTCGATATCTATTTCAGTGTAGACGTGAGTTGTTGCAAAAAAAATATGTCGGTAAGGTAGGAATCGGGTAAGTTTAACATGGCCTTAAACCCAATAATTATTACAAGTCTAATGTTGATCACTTTTGCAGATATTATGTGAAAACATTGCAGCAAAGCGAAGAGCACAACTTCCTGATATTTCGAATTGTTTCTCTATGGCTGGATAATATGTTTGTTCCGCAACTAAATGAAGTATTAAACCGATATTTACCGAATGTTGCCTCATATAAATTCATTCAAATGCTACCTCAATTAGCTGCACACATGAGCGATGAGGACGATGAATTTTCGTCAAAAATAATTCTCATTTTGGAAAGATGTGCCCTTGATCATCCATTTCACGCTCTGCCGGTACTTTTGGCTCTAAAACATTTGTACGATGACTCTAAATTTAATCCTAAGGGCATCAAGCATACCAAGCCTGAACCAAGAGTCGTCGGAGCGGCGAAATTGATTTCGAAACTCTCTAAAACGGAGATTAATCCCATCGTACGAGAAATGGGCCAATTGCAACTTGCTTTGGTCCAGTTGGCCTATTTAGAAATTCCAAACAAAGCGCGTGAGTATCCTTTTTAGGTTTTCCATTATTTTTTTATTTTCAAAGAATAACTTAGAAACAATGCCTAATTGTTTATGTCATCAACTATAATAAATGAAATTCTCTGTGACTAAAATTAGAAATAATGACCTAATGAATTTGAAAAATGTCAAATCAATCAAAACGTCAAATTCATCAATATAATATTATTGTCGTTTAAAGATGCAATGTGCCTACGATTTTTTTTTGTACCATTAAGCCATAATCCCTTAAGGGGTAAGCGTAACTCGTAAATAGTCATATTTGGTTGAGTTGAATACACGGTAGGACACAGTCTCCCGCCAACATACCAACAGCACGCGATATTCCCGGAAAGTCACCCATCCAAGTACTAACCTTAGCTTAACTTCAGTGATCAGGCGGTTACTGATTTTTTGAGCGTGGCATGACCCCAGAAAATTAATTTCCTACCAGAAACGAAGAATCACAACAAAGAGGAGAAATTCCCAAACAAATAATCAAATTTCAACTAAAATAGATAAACATTCCACCAAAAAAATTACTTTTCAACAAAGCAGTTCAACTTGCAACCGATTATTTGAACTTCCGACCCAAGATTTCTGTATTTTCGATAAAAGACAGTAAATTCAACCGAAATAGACGACTTTTCAAGCCGCTTATTGGATTTTTAACCAAGAAAGTAAATTTCCGAGCAAAAGAGATTATATCCAACAAAATACTTTAATTTTCAACCAAAAATATTAATTTTTAACCAAGAAAATTATTTCTTCTATAAAAGACGAATTTTTAGTAAGATACAAAAGATTTCAACCAAATATTCCGATTTTGAACTAGGAAAAATGAAACTTCAACATGTAAATTGATTTTCAACAAAATAGTTCAATTTCCAAGAAAGCAGTTGAATTTTTCACCGGGAAAATTAAAGTTTGAAATAAAAAATAGATGGATTTAACTGGATGATATGAATTGAAAAAAAAATCACCATGAGAAGTACATTCCTAACAAAGGAGTTCAACTTTCAATCAATTGATTAAATTTTAAACTAAAAAATTGAATTCATAACCAAGAAGGGTGATTATCTGCCAGAAAAAAACGAAATTCCAGTGAAATACAGAAGTTTTCAACCAAATATTCAATTTTCAACCAAGTAAATCAATTTTTAACGACAATGAATTAAAAGAAGGTTTAAATTCAACAAAAGTTGAATCTTCAAACAAAAAAGATTTTTCAGTAGAAAAAAAGGAACGATTTCGATAAAAAATAAAAATTTTTAACAAAGCAGATGAGCTTTCAACTAGGAAAACGAATTATCATCCAAGAAGGTTGTTTTTATCGAAATTATTATAATAAAATAATTTACCTTTCATCTAAGTAATAAGATTTTCACCCGAAAAATATTTATTTTCAAAACGTTGGGACGGAACTAAACTAAAAATTAAGTATCTATAACCAAAAAAATATTTGGGTAATTGCTGATAATTTAAGAAAAAAAGAGCAGCTCGTTTTGAAGAAAATCAACTTTTTCCTTTTTTTGTAGGGGTCGAAATGTTTATTAATCAATTTTTCATGTGACATTATGTCAATTTAACATTTAAACACTTGTTTTTAATATGAAATTAGCCTTCCTGTTCAATTTTGAACCGTTGAAAATTCATTTCTTAAAAATTTAAGAGAAATGAAAAATTGATTCTAAGCAGTTGAACTTTCCATCGTTGGAATCTAAAGAAAATCTTTGATTGCAATTTCAGCAGTGGGATTTTGAAGTTTATTATATTTACAACTGCTTAAAATTAAATTTTTCTTGAGAGAAATTTTTTTAAAAAGCCATTTTTTGATAACAAGATGGCAAATATTGTTTTGGCAAATCAATTGTTCAATGACTCTCAGTCAACAATATTCAAGATTTGTGTTCAACCATACTTTTTTTTCATTTTTTATCCGACAAAAAAAAATTTGAAAGAACATAATTTCCCTTGTTAATGTTTGATATTCAAAACATTACATTTTTCAACTTGAAACAGTTGATTGCAAATCTTTAGTTCTTGCAAGCTTCAAATTTCGAATAGTTCAATTTTGAGCGCATTCAATCCGAAAGTATCCAATTAAAAATATTTTCATTTAAAAATTTCCATACTTCCATGATGTTGAAAACTCTTCAATTGGGATATTTCAATTCCTTAATGGTATTAATTCAAGATTAATTTTCGAAGTCTCACATTTCAAGAACATTGATTTAAGTTCTTCCTAATAAAATTCTTGAATCTCGAACTCAGAAATCTGTTCAATGCAATATGGAAATTGTTACTGTTTAAAGTTGCAAATTTAAAAGTTATTCAATTTACATTTAGGTTCAAAACTGTTCCTTACATAATCAACCAACCGCTCCCTATTAAAGTTCTTCAATTTTAAAACCTTGAACTTGATATTTTCAAATTTTTAACAGTTATTCAAAATTTTGAATTCTGATTCATTTTAAATATCTCTTACTTTATCTGTAAAAAACTTGAATACTTTTGACATATTGTTACGACGAATTTTTTAGAAGTGATTCTTACTTTTGAATTTCACAGGAAAACACAGCATCCCGAGGAATCAGGAGATCTTAAAAATAAAAAATTTCCAAAACACGATTGTGCCGACAATCAGTTTGGATGTGCGTCCAAACAAAAATTATGAAGATGTTATAGGCGTTTGTAAATACATGCCACTCTTTGAAGCTGTTGGTGGAATAAACGCACCAAAAAAGATCATTTGCATGGGTACTGATGGTATATGTCGGAAGCAATTAGTCAAGGTTAGAATCGATTTATTCTTATCAACATTTTCTTATAGTTGAAGTACTGAAAGGAATCTACAATTGTTATTTCCAAGGGTAAAGACGATCTCAGACAAGACGCTGTAATGCAACAAGTATTTTCTGTGATGAATTTATTGTTAAAAGCGAGCAAGGAAACGAAGCAAAAGAAACTCGAAATCAGAACTTACAAGGTTTTCCAAATTCCTCTTTATATTTTTCAAAATAGTTTTTATTACAAAATGAATAAAATTTATCATTTATTTAGGTAGTACCTTTGACCCAAAGATCAGGGGTTTTAGAGTGGTGTGAAAATACTTTACCAATGTCACTTATCCTACTTGGTGATGGAAAAATCCCGGGAATTCACAAAAAGTATTATCCAAAAGACTACGATGCAGATAAATGCAGAACAATGATGAACGTGCGTTTTGGGATGGTTATATGTACTTTTAATCAGTATCTATTTTTATTTTCATTGATTCTGTTAAATGACTTCACAGATCTATTATCTGGTTTTTTTTTCATTTTCATAGGCATCTTCGAAGAAATCCAACGATGTGAAGTTGAAAACATACCTAGAGTGCTGTAAAAATTTCCATCCCGCTTTTCATCACTTTTTCACAGAAAATTATTCCTCGCCCGAAACTTGGTTTGAGAGAAGATTAGCCTACACTCGCAGGTACTAATTTTTTTATGTTTAGTAATTTTCTTATAAATTTTTCCTAAACGCTAGGGTGACAGTTGTCCCTGTTAGTTTCTTTCCATTTCGTCTCTATATTCTAAGTGATTTTGATTTCAGTGTATTCTAAAAAAGGCCTTTGGAAATGTTCAATTTTAAACCTATTATCAATATTCTAAAATTTCTGACGATTCCGAGGTGCATGCAAAAATAATCTTTTTCCGTACTTTTCCCAATGTTTACCTACATTCTTCTAGTGTCGCTGTAACGTCTATCGTTGGTTACATTCTTGGAATTGGTGATCGACATTTATTAAATATTCTTCTTGATCAGACGACGGCCGAAGTGATTCACATTGATTTTGGTAAGTCAAGTTCTAATTTTTGGGAATGTTCAAACAATTCTCATGATTAACACTAAAATATATGTTACATGAAAGATAATGCCCAATTCACTGAATAAAGGCTTCTAATTTTTCATTTTAAATCTTGAAAAGTTTGATGAATTCATAAGTTTGACATTTCTCAATTATTATTTCAAATATTTTTAATGCTGAGGAGTTCTGATACTTTGCTATTTTTGATTTTGTGGTTGAGTATTTGATATTCAAATTGAACTTTTTTTGTTTCCTTTTGGAAGCTTCAATTTTATATCTTCAATGAAATAATATATATTTTTTGAAACTACATAACTTGATTTGTAAAATTATTAATAGGCATCGCATTCGAGCAAGGAAAAATATTGCCTGTGCCAGAATTGATTCCATTTCGACTAACCCGAGATATCGAAGTCGCGATGGGCGTTTCTGGCGTTGAAGGCGTGATGAGACGATGCTGTGAACAAACTATGAAAGTCCTGAGGGAACAGAAAGAAGTTATTGTTACTCTTCTTCAGGTTCTTCTTTACGATCCCTTATTTATTTGGGCGATAACGCCTTCTAGTTTACGTCCCAGTAGCGATTCGGACCAGTCCATGGACAGTGGTAAGAAAATTTTGGGTACCTCTTAAAAAATAATATTCAAGTCAAATCACTTGCATTTTATGAATGTTCTGTAATCAAAATTAAAAACTACCCGACGTAAAAGTATGGAAATAGCATCTTCAAAACAGTATAAGATACGTTATTCTTCAGTAAAAATAGTTTCTCGAAAAACTTGGCAAGGGAATGCATATAATGCCACAACTAAAATCATGTTCCTTTAGATAGAAAACGGAACATAATTATTCAATTCGCGAGCTTTCATTTTCTTATTACTGTCGGCATTTTGTACATATATCATGCCTCACAATTTAAAAGTGGAAAGAATATTTAGGTCAATTTGAAATTAATTACATTCGATCATATTGATTGGAACAACAATTTTGTGAAACAATTATTTTCGAATGTTCATATACTTTTATATAATTTCCTCTTACCTTAGGATAGTATCTTTTATTCAAAATATTAATATGTAAAATATGCACTGACTTTTAAGCGTAAAAATGAAATAAAAATTGGTTTCAGTTATTATTTTAAATAATCGAGTTAAGGAATAAAAAGAAATGGTTAATTATGTTTTTAGTATTATTCATGAATTTTTATATTCGATAGTGATGATTGATATTTTCAACAGGGTGGCGACTTGACCGGAAAACCGGGAAATTACCGGAAATTCAATTAAATACCGGGAATTTACTTGACTCAACCTAGACTATTAAAAATTGTACCGAAAAAAATACGAGAAATGACCGCTTTCTTTTTATGAATCAGAAAGACTGGAACAGGGAATTTCTTACGTGGAACGTGAACTTTTTAAACTAATTTTTATTAAGATTTAGAAGAGAGGAATTTTAAAAGAGCGTTCCTCCAATCCGAAATTCGACGCGATTTGAAACTTACCTCTTCTTAATTTTAAATAAATAAATTAGTACTTCAAGCAGTCTTTATAGTAGAAGTAGTATTTCGGAGAAGAAAATATCCCTGAATTACGATAGAAAGCTTATTTACATTGTTCATTGCAAGTTCATCCTTTTTGTGTTAAAAAATCAACTACTTGTTTAGAATTCAAACTTGTTTGTTGAAAATCAAATTTTCTTGTTAAAGTTGCATTCTTTTGATTCAAAATTCATCTCTGGTAGAAATCGTAACTCCTTTTTTTAAAATCAATTCATCTTTTTTGTTGGAAGTTCAAGTATTTAGTTGAACGTTGATTTTTTAATTTGGGAATCAAACTATTTCTTTGAAAATGAATCTTCATAGTCAAAAATTCATCTTTTTGCTTAAAATACATCTATTCATTTGAACATTCATAATTTATACTTGAAAATTTATCAGCTTGGTTGAAAATCAATTGCTTCAACTGAAAATTCAACTGTTTCATTTTTAAGGAAAATTTAATCTATTCTAGTTCAATATTCGACATTTCGGTGAAAATTCGTCTTTTTGAATTGAAAATTCGATTATATCGTTAAAACTTCACATATTTTGTTGGAAAATCGATTTTTTGTAGAAAATTATCTTTTTCTTCGGAAGTTAATATTCTTCAAAAATTCTTCTTTACGGTTAACAATTCAAGTTATACAGTCAAACCTTTTATCATTTAAGTCGAACATTCATCTCGTTGAAAACTCTCATATTTGGTTTAAAATAATTTTTCAAGCCGAAAATGTCACTTTTCCATTTTTGTTTGGAAATTTATATTTTTATGGTTCGAATTTCAAACATTCTGTTGAAAAATTGTATTTTTTTTTTTTTAAATTAATTTTTGGCAAAAAATTGAACTATTCTAGTTAGATTTTTATCATTTCAGTTGAAAATTCGTCTTTCTGGTTTAAGATTCAACTACTTCAGTTAAGCATTTACAATTCCACTTGATTCTTCAT
>WSXT02070309.1:0-12332 GCA_011762715.2 Neuroterus valhalla | reverse complement strand
GGGACGCGTGGCGGTCTCGGGTAGATGAGGCAATGAACTTTCGAGTTCCAAATGCTGATAAATAATAATAATAATTAGAACTAAGGTGGTTATTTCCCGAATTTAATCTTTACTTGTTAAAAATTAGTTTTAATTACAGAAAATCGACTAATTCAATTGGAAATTGGTCAAGTCAGTTCGAAATTCATCTCATTGGTTAAAAATTATAATAATTTTTCGAAAAACTATCCTTTTCAGTTGAAAATTCAGGATTTTTGTAGATAAGTCATCCTTTTTTATGTAAAATTCAATTTTTTTTCAAATTCATCCTCACGGGTAAAAATTCAACTTCTTCAGGTGGAGATTCATCTGTCCAGTTTGAAATTAATCTTTTTGGTTGTACATTCAACTTTTCAGTTGGAAATTCAACAATTTCGTCCATAAGTTTTTGATGAATATCTAACTTTCATTAATATTTATTAGACTTTATTGATCATGAATTGAAAAAGAAATTTTGGAACGATTTGTGAGGAAAATCATTCTGCTGGGCTTAACCTTCAACGTCTTTGTTTAAAATTTTATATATTGCTTTTGAAAATTAAACTATTCGAGTTTGAGATTCATCAGCGGAGTAGTAGAAATAATAGTTAAACAATATTTTTTCGAGGAAAAATTATACGAATGCATTTATTACCATTTCAATAGTTGTGTTATAACTATTTTAGAAAAAAAAGGTAATATAAAGTTGAAAATTTCCCTTCAATATTCATTTCTATTCGTTGATTATTAATTTTCTAACCGATTATATAACTATTCTATACAGAAATTCATCAGTTATGGCAATAAAAAATTAAACTGTTCTGTTGAAATTACATTTTTCTGAAAAAAAATTCATGCTACAACTGGAAATTTAACATTTTTAGCAAAAGTTGAGAATTTAACTATTTTATTGAGCATTCATATTTTAAATAAAAATTACACTGTCCTGCAGGGAAATATAAATTTCTAGCAGGTTGCTGATGAAATCTGGTAATAAATGCAATTTTTGGTTCAGAAATTATACCTGTTCGTAAATAATTTATGTAACTTATTGAGACTTCGTCCTTTTCGAATAAAAAATTGATTTTTTTGACGGAGGATTCTTTTTTTTTTTATTAGAATTTATCTTTCCGGAAATTAACAATCATCGAAACTTTCCCTTATTTCAGAGGAAATTATGTTGGTCGTATGCCATCCTAAAGGAATTCAACCACAGCTTGGTAGATATAGATAAAGTTGTTCAAAATATAATTTGGGATACGCAAAAGTTTGACTGTGTTTTTCCGCATAAATAATCGGGATTCAAATTTAAATTTTGCGAACTCTTGTGAGGAATAAAGTTTATACTCAAAATTCAAGTAAAACTGAGAGTCACAATTAACCGGATGGCTTGCTCCTCCAGGAGTTTTATCTCCACTAAAATTTTCAGCGGAAAGAGTGCAAACAGTTCGGATGAAAGTTAAACAAAAGTTTGCCAAACCAGAATCGGTTCAATGCCTTAGTTTCAAGTTTCCCGCTTGTTTGACGATAAATTTCTTGCCTGCTGTGTTAATGTCGAGCATGATATCTTCCACTTGTCTTAGTTTATTTGAAGACAAAAATTTGACAACTGAGTAAGGAGCAAAAATGAAATTTCAAAAAATGAATCAAGTTTTTCTACAATATTGAAGGAGAATTAAGATATTTCTACCAAGAAAGATGAATTTTCAACCAACTAGTTCAATTTTTTTATTCGAGGAGAGTGGAATGCAGCAACAAACAGTCGCATTAAGAGAGATGGAATCTTCGAAACCAAGAGACAAATTTTTCGAAACGAGAACTTTTCTACTAAAGTATTGCTAGGGTAGCAATATTAGAGTGGTCGCAAGATTTCTTTGCGTTTTCAACTCGATATGAATAGTACCGTAGTCGGAATTATACATGTAGCGCTCTGACAGCCCTACCTTCACTATAAAACGCTGTGTCGCTGTCGGAGCGACACACTTCACTGTTATCGCAATGCACATAAGGATCTCAACGTTGAGGATGAAATAGTTATAAAAATGAAATATGCATTCACGTATCGTGAAAACGATTTTTATTTGATATCTCAAGTAAGAAATTAAACGGATCTTTTTTTTTAGCAGTGAACAGTATTCCAATTCTAAGAAGGCAAATGATCAAAGAAACAAGTTATTTTCTATCAAATAATATGTCTTTTCGATCAAAATAATAAAATTTTAAACAACAGAGGGCACAGTTCAGAATTAGTACAAAAAAGGATGACTTTTCAACCAAACATTTGAATTTTGCTGAAAGGATCAATTTTCTAATTAAATGGTGGGATCGTTTCTATCGGAAAGGACAATATTGAACAACAAATACTTGCACATAGGATTAATTACATTCAAGGAAGAATTTTTCACCAAATGGTGGAATTCTTCTTACTGACAAAAAATAAAATTAAACAACGAATGCTTGCTAATTGAATTTCCAATTTTTTCTGATAAAGAAAAATAAAATTCAACAATAAATACTTGCTACTTGAATTTCCCACCTGCGGAAATGAATTTTGAACAAAGTGGTGGAGTTATCTGAATTGAGGAAGGATGAAATTCAATAGAAAATGCTTGTCAATTGAATTTGCAGTCTACCAGAATCCATTTTGAACCAAATGGTGGAATTCTTCTTATTGAAAAAAACAAATTGAATAACAAATACTTGCTAGTTGAATATCCAACCAGAAGGGAATAATTCTTTCTACAAAACGATGGAATCATTTTCATTAAAGAAGAATAAATTTAACAAGGAACACTTGCTAGTGGATTATTCAACCTGCAAAGATGAATTTTCAACAAAATGGCGCATTTTTTTCATTAGAGAAGACTCACATTCAACGACAAATACTTGCAAGTGGATTTTGCAACCTGCAAGGATAAATTTCCAACAAAAAAAAAGGAGTCTTTTTTGTCAAAGAAAAATAAGATCCAATAAAAAATACTTGCTACTTGAATTTCGGACCTGCAAAAATGAATTTCGAACCAAATGGTGGAATTCTTCCAATTGAAGAAGGATGTAATTCATTAAAAAAATACTTGGTTCTTAGATTCCCGACCTGCTAGGATGAATTTTTAACCAAATAAAGAAATTATTCTCAATGAAGAAGAATAAAATCAAACTTCAAATACTTGCTAGTTGCATTTTCAACCTGCAAGGATAAATTTTCAACCAAATGGTGGAATCAATTTTATTTGCAGAAAAATGAAATTCAACAACAAAGACTTGCTTGTTGAGTTCATAACCTAAAAGAATGATTTTTCAACTAAATAGCTGAATTTTCAATCTGAAAAGATGAATTCTCAACAATCTCACAATCAAACAGTCCAACCTTTAACTCAAAAGTCGCCTTTCATAGCTGAAGAGATAAATATCAATAAGCAACCAATTCTTGCTAATGAATTTCCAAAAACCGACTACGCAGCTCAAAATGCAAAGATGACCCTCCAACCAAACTGTTGTATTTTTCATCAGAAAAAATTGAAATGCAACATTGAACAGTGGGATTTAAAAAAACTCCTGAAGACAAAAGCCAAATTGTGTAGTAGAGTGGACAGGTAAATGACGCGGACCTTTTTGCTGGTTCTTCAGCTGCTATGGTATACACTTTTCGCGTGATTTTCAAACTTTTGAAGGAGTACAATTTTGAAGGTGCCCCTTAGTTGATTCCGAACTAGTTTTCGATGATGATTTCTAACTAACTATCGCTCTGAAATGACGAAAACTTCATGCGCCTCACCCTCCCCGAGATCTCGAAAAGGGTCAGTAGATTCTAGGAGTATGGTAGATCTGAGGACGTATCAATGTCGTTAACAGTAAACTTGACCATGAAGTAAAGGTCCTAATATCTTATTTGTGATAGATACGAATTTAACACCTTGCTAAACTTCGCATGACAGGACATTAACCTATTATGTGGTGGATAAATCTCAAAAATCCTTGCAAAATATGTCTGCAGAACTGTTCAGAATAGGAGGGAAATGTCTACTTGTGCCACTTATTTGATAGTGATTTTAAGTCCGGATGGTCACTATCAGTTTAAGCGCCTGCCGTTTAGATTATTCAATGCTCCTTTGATCTTTCAAAAAGTGATAAATCGTAGTCCGGAACAAAAAAAATTTACATAATTTGTTGAATAACAAATCCCGAAAGTAATTGATTCGTATCTAGTTATCGATGATTATTTCTAACTAATTATTGCCCTGCAATGACGCAAACTTCATGTGTATCACCCTACCTGAGATCTCGAAAAGGGTCAGTAGATTCTAGAAGTATGGTAGATCTAAGGACGGATCGACGCCGATGGTAGTAAACTTAACCATAAAAAAAAGTCCTAATATCTTATGAGGATTCGTGATTACAGATATGCTCTTATTCGGAAGAGTGAAACAATTGTAAAAATGCATGGTATGCCTTCTTAGATGACAAGGGGGTGAACAGTTTTCACGATAGGTGGTGGATCAATTTGATTTCAATATCGAAACGTTGTCTATGCTCGAAAACATGCTCATGTATGGGAGATGACGAAGTTGGAAAAATACACTATATTCCTAGGAGCAATAGGAAGGTGTTGTTTGCTGTATCCCTTTCTAGATGTTGACAGGGTGTGTTCAATTGGTATCGATGTACGCATGCATGTATCGTCCCTATAAGATGCGCGTGTTTGTTTTGATTTATATCATTATGTGGACGGCAAAAATATTTTAGTAGACGATCCAAAATCTTCGACAATAGCATATGGAGCTCCTTGTTTAGTTTAGCAGATTCGCTCCCTTTGACTCTTTCTTATATCATTATTTGCAGATTTTCCCGAATTGTTCTAATCTGTGCCTAAGGATTGACATGGAACAAAGAGATGTATCTTCTATAGATTTGCATGTGCATGTGGTCCTTGTATATGTTTGCTTCAGCTGGACCAAGATGTTGACCATACTGAGAAAAAATACACAACAGACTGATCATCATGATTCTGAATATTTTGAGATTCGTATACGGATGTCGTTAACTGAAGTAATGAGCTGCAGGCGCAATGCTGCTGCTCGAATATTAGGTAAACCACTAAAATCAAATGTGTATTCTGTATTATTGATTTTGTAGGGATGCCCTTGTAAAGGATGCAATAACATGGTTCCTTGCAAACAGAATTCAAAAAATTAACCCTCATACAGTTGTATTCTCTATAGTATTCTTTAGAAATAATAAGTTCATCTCAAAACGCAATTGGATGAATTGAATCAACCACAATGGTTGGTTCAAAATCCATTTTGATTTGAACGTTTATCCAATTAACGATACGTGCGTTAATCCATATCGAGGAGGAAGTCTACAGTATCATGTAATGGAATTATCCCTTACCACTGTAATTGAAACCTAACATTGTCACGAATTCAGCAGACTAGAATGAGTGAACGTCAAAGCATTGACGATGCTGGCGAATACGTGCGCGAGTAATGGGCTCGTTCAAATTATCCTTTGTCTGGCGTGAGTCTGCATCATACTCAAGGATCTTCTGGTTTTATTGCACGTGGGTTAATCTCATCAGATTATACTTTTAATATGCATCAGCAAAAGCAGAGCATTAATATAAATTCTCAAAAAACTAATTTGAATAACTACAATCAGAATTGTAATATCATTCTAAGGATGTTTCATGTAAAGTGGAGCGTGCTCTACAACAGTGCGTTATAAATTAGAGTTGAATAGAAAACAATTGACTCATAAGTCATTAACAATTCTTTTTCTTCTTCCAATGCCTAAGAAGGTTGAATGTTTCTTCAATAAATCGAGCAAAATAAAGAACCAAATCGATTACAATTTTTATAAATGCTTATTATACTGTACCTTCCTCTCTGCTATGGGATCCCTCGTATTATGATTATGGATGAAGTTCTTATATGCAACTCGTAAAAATGTGAATGAAAAATCAAGAATTCATGGACGAAATTTTGACAAATTCCACACATGAGTGTCACAGCTATTGATGCAAAAAACCCTGGAACTAGTTGCTTTAGATGTTCAAATGAAAATTTCATGTTTGAGGCACATAGTTGTCAACTCAAGAGGTGTTTTATGGAACAGAGTAACTTATCACAAGAAATATTTGAGGAGGCAGAGTATATCGAAAATAAGAGCTATGTTCTTTAGATTTTCCTGCGTTTGCAAACTTTGGATGCGGCCATATTGGTTAGTGCGTATTGGAACCGATAGTGTCGCATACAATATTTGGATCCTCAACTGTATATATGCATGATCCGCATAAGTGTATCTCACCGAGATAAATTTAATACGTTTCCAAGTTAAAAACCGTTCAAACAATCAAAAAACCATACTATTTTCTGAAAGACTGTTCAACGAAGTGTTTGAATTTCCGTAATATTTTCTGTATTCTCCTATACGAAGAGCGTTTTACCGCATTACTTCTATGTTATCCGGAGAAAAAAGAACGGTGAGATTGAACAGATGTATACATACATGTATTACGGGTGTAATCGCAAGCAAACGGAGCTCTGGGAGTTGGGTATTTGTCGTTGAGGCAAACTTGTGGTCCAGCAATAATGGTCGTGGATCTACAAGTGTCACTCAGTTGATTGCCGAACCGAGTCAATCTGGCATTCAATCCCCGTCGAGTTCGTGTAAACATTGTCAACGTTATTTGAGCTCTACTTCGAGCCCTCAAAACCTCATTTCCAGGGTTTCCTACCTGATAGGCAATTTCTGTAAGTTTGCTCGTCTCAGCTAGATTATTGTCCAAAGAACACATTTGTTAATGGAATAACGTTATGAAGAGAAAAATATATCTACGAATGGACGTTTGTTTGCAGAATTGTTTAAAATAGAAGAGAAATGTCTACTCATGCCACTTATTCGATAGTGATTTAATAAATCCGGATGGTCGCTATAAGTTTGAGCGCCTGCCGTTTGGATTATTTAATGCTCCTTTGATTTTTCAAAGACTAGTAAATCATAGTCAGAACATTGAAATTTTACATAAATTGTTGGATATTGAATCTCGGAAGAAGTAATACTGACGAGACAGTTGAATTTTCGATGCAGAAATGGAATTATTCAACCCAAAAGTATGACTACTCAAACAAGTATAATTCTTCCTGAAAAATTTGGAGATTGATGTCCCAATTTGAAAAAACATTATTTTATATCAAAAACCGTTACAATCGATTACAAAGAAACATTTTCCAATGAATAATTGAATTCCTAAATGAGAATGTCAGTTTTCAACAAAATGTACGTGTTTCCTGCCAAAAAAGTTGGATTCGGAACGCTGCAAAAGTCAACCAATATTGCTTGAACTTTTTTATCGAACTCTGTTTCTGTCACATATTCAGATCATGAAACGAGAAAAATCGAAACAGAGGACATAGAAGAACAACTATGAGAACTGTGGGAATAACCTTAAAAATATGAACCTTAACCAATAACCTTGAATACTTCCAAATTGTTTCGAATACGAATACGTTTTTGATTTCCCATAACTTTCCGAATTCTTTTAAATCCTCTTTAATTCTCTCAGATCATTTTGCATGCGTTTTATCCTCTCAAAATATTTTTGATACTTTTAACTTCACAATAATCTAGTTCTTCCAAACACTTCGAACTTTCTTCGATTCCTTTGAACGACTTTCGATTATGCTACATTTTTCAATTTCATTGGATTGCTTTGAATTATTCTACATTTTCTCGAACTATTTTTAATTGGAATGCATTTAAATTCTCAAGCATTTAAATCAATTTCAATTTTCTCAATAACTTCTCGAATGCCTTTCGAGATTCTTTAATCCCTTTCTGATTCTTCAAATTTTCTTCGAATTCCTCTTAATTTTTTTGAGTTCTTTCAAATTCTTCTGAAGTCTCAGGAGTTAAGGTGCTTTAAATTTCTCAATTGCTAAGATACCCGCTCCATTTTTCGATTTCTTTGAATCCCTCTGAATTATTACAAATTCTCTCAAATAATTTTAAATTAGAATGTATTCCAATTCTGGATCATCCGGAAAATTCTGATATATTGTCAGATCCTGATTATCCCTTGACCTTTTTAAATCCTTTTGAATTTTTTGAATAACTCTAAATGCCTCGAATTTTGATTATTTTTTTTTAAATTCTTTTGAGTTCAAATGCCTGTAAATTTTTATTCGTAGGGATTTTTGTCTATTGTGCCAATAATTTATTGATTGCCTTTCGAAATTCTCAAATCAAATTCCCTTCAAATCCTCCTGAATTCTTTTGACTTCTCTCAAACTGTTTTGAACTCTCAGGGTTAAGGTGCTCTACAATTCTCAATTGCCTAAGTTACATCCATTTTTTTCATACATTCGTCAAATTTCCTCCTCTTTAATTCTTCCAGATTTTTTTTAATACGTTTTTTCCTCTCAAAATATTCCTATAAGGTACTTTTAACATCACAATAATCCAGTTCTTTCAAACATTCTGAACTTTCCTGAATTCCTTTGAACGATTTTTGATTATGCCACATTTTTCAATTTTAGTGAATTCCCTTGAATTATTCTACATTCTCACGAATTATCCTTAACTTGAATGCATTTCAATTCTAGAGAATTTCAGTTATTTTCAATTTTTCCAATAAATTCTTGATTATCATAATCTTGAGCAATCATACTCCTGATCGAAGTATTGTGGGAGTGATGGTCCTCCTTTTCTGGAAATAAAATCATCTAGACCACCATTCGTAGTTAAATATCGGCTTCTTCATAAAGTTCGCGACCAATTTAATTAATTGCACTTTAAAACTGTTCCTGGATTTTGCTGCAGACAAACATGAGAAAATCTGCCCACTGTGCGGGCACAGTCTCATCGCGCGCTTCGCTCGCAAGTTTGAGCGCGCCTAGGGCGCGCGACTTTCGGATCTCACGCTCCGCGTTCGGCCTTTGTACCTCCCTCGGTTCTAAGAAAAGCTTGTGAAACTCAACAGCGAAATTTCGACTACTTTAATTTGATGAGTGTGAATTCTCTTGTGCTAAAACTTCTCCGGCTTTAACAAATACATTCTCATCTCATGTCTCGTGCTGCGCACTCGATCAAAGTTTGTCGAAAACGGTAGAGAAGTTTTGTTGCCTAATTTTTTTCAAATGTTGTACAGTTTTTCTAGAAATTTAATTTTTTCATTTTTAATTTTACTTTTTACGATTGAAACAAAAACTAAGCGTCCAATGGTAAAAATTATAACAAACTTACAGATATTTTTCGGGTGAACAATTTTTCTCTATCAATCTTTTCTGTTAGCCTTAGTCATTTTTTCAAAAATTTTATTATTTCATTTTTATAGTTATCTTTCCTGATTAATATAAAAAATACTTATCCTGGTATAGAAAATGATAACACTTTTAAAGATAGCAACAACTACTTGTCCTATCAAAAAGTTAATTCTACGAAGTTTGTAGATCTTTTTTTGGGTGCATAATTTTAGTTCATTTACATTTTATTTTACTTCACATAGTTTGACCAACAAATGAATCTTTCAATTTTTCACTCTTCTTTTTGCGACCGAAATTTGAATTTTCGATTGAAAGGAAGTCAGAGAAAAAAAATTTTTCTCCATGGGAGCTCTACGAGATGGTGAATGCAGCTTTTTGGATTTTCTAATAGAATCGAAAATTCCCATTTTGGTCGCACAAAAAATAATGAAAAATAATCTGTGAACTCGATAACCCCCGAAAGAATGATCATATCCGATCGTGCTTTGGCATCCATTTTGAGGGACCGAAAATACAAGTCGAGTTCGTTAACCATCTGTTTTGGATCAAAGATAAAAGAAGGGGAGCATTTTTGAAATTTTTTTTTGGATTTTCCTTTCCAAGACTTAAAAATTATGAGTACGGCTTCTTGTAGTAGGTATAAAGTGAAACAATTTACCCTAATGTATTTATTTGATAAAAACCAAATCGTCAGAGTTGTATAATTTTCAAAATTCGGGAATGTAAACGAAAATGAGAATTTTCAGCCAAACCAAACAAGATATGAAAAAATTTTTGTAGAAAAAAAAAGTTTCTTTTTGGGAGCCCTTCAGGATGATCTTTTGAACTTTTTGAGTCTATCGAAAAAAGGAAAATTCCAATTTTGGTAGCACAAAAAATAATGAAAAAAAGGAAGATTTATTTTTTGGTCAAACTATGCAAGCTACGGAAAAATATACATGAACTAAACTTGTGCACCAAAAAAAGATCTACAAATTTGGTAAAATTAAGTTTTTGATAGGACAAGTAGTTTTTGCTTCATTTATAAAAAGCCATAAAATGGATTCATTCCATTCAGGAAAAGTAACCATTAAGATCAAATAATACAATTTTTGAAAAAATGACTAAGGCTTACACACAAGATTGACAGAGAAAAGTTATTCACCCGAAAAATGTCTGTCAATTTTTTATCATTTTTACCATCGGACGCAAAGTTTTTGTTTCAATCGTGAAAAATGAAACTAAAAATTGAAAAATTGAATTCCTAGAAAAACTAAACAACATGTGAAAAAAATTAGTCAACAAAACTTCTCTACCGCTTTGGACAAACTTTGATCGAGTGCGCAGCACAAGACACGCAGTGAGAATGTATTCGTTAAAGCCGGAGAAGCTTTAACAAAAGAGATTTCAAACCCATTGAATTAAAGTAGTAGATATTTCGCTTCTGAGTTCACAAGCTCTACATAAAACTCTAGGGAGGTACAAAGGCCGAGCGCCTAGCGCGATCTGAATTCATAACTAAGCGCAGAGCGCGAGGTGAGATTAGCATCGAGCGCGAAGCGCGAGATCTGAAAGACGCGCGCCCTAGGCGCCCAAACTTGCGAGCCGCGCGCGGAGCGCGCGATCATAATGAGCCTGCGCCGCGGGAACATTTCTTACATTTTCATCGAGAAGGTATTAGATTTATGTAAAATTTGCCCCCCCCCCCCCGTTTTTGTCAAATTTTCACGTTTTGAGACCCCCTGAACCCAAAAAACCGGTTTTTACGAATGTGTCTGTCTGTCTGTATGTCTGTCTGTCTGTATGTATGTATGTCTGTCTGTGAGCAGGATAACTGTCGAAAAAACCAGTCGATTTGATTGGCCTTTGGTACACTTTTTCAGTGTCAGAAACTGAAGGTCGAGTTCGCTAGCCAGCTATTTTGAATCAAAAATAAAAGAGGGGGGGGGCATTTGGAAAATTTTTGAGACCATTTTTTCTTAGATCTGATAATAGTAAGTGCAGCTTCCTGTAGTGAGTAATAAGTTGGAAAATTTTTTCCCAAGATGTTTTTTGATGAGAACAAAATTGTCAGGGTTATGGCATTTTGAAAATTCGAAAATGTAAACAAAAATTGGAATTTTCAGCTCAACAACGAAACATATGAAAAGAAAGTATAGAAGAAAAAATGTTTCTTTGATTGCTCAAAAAGAAAATGGTAGATAATCTGTAAACTCGATAAATTCGAAAGAATGATCATATTCGATCGTGCTTTGGCCATCATTTTGAGGGTCCGAAAACACAAGTCAAGTTCGTAACCCAGCTGTTGTGGATCAAATATAAAAGAGGGGGAACATTTTGGAAATTTTTTTGGACTTTTTTTCCTAGAAGCAAAAATTGAAAGTACGGTTTCTTGTAGTACGTGAAAAGTGGAACAATTTGTCCTCATAATTTTTTTTGATAAAAACAATATTGTCAGAGTTTTGATATTTTCAAAATTTGAAAACAGGCCTCCAGGACGATTTTACAACTTTTCGAGTTTTCTCAAAAAATAAAAAATTCAAATTTTGGTCGAACAAAAAATAGTGAAAAATAGAAACATTTATTTTTTGGTCAAACCATTTAAGGCACGGGAAAATGTAAATGAACAAAAATTTTGCACCAAAAAAAGATGTACAAATTTGGTAGTAATAACTTTTTGGCAGGACAAGTAGCTTTTGCTTCATTTATAAAAAAACCTAAAAAAAATAAAAAAATGGACTTTTGGACAATTGACACAAGCTTAGGAAAATCAAATAGACGCAAGTCCTTTACCAGGAAAATATGTTTAAATGTGCTATCAACTTCTTTAACAGGATCTGCATTTTTCATTTTAATCAGGAATGATAACTATAGACATGAAATAATAACATTTTTGAAAAAATGACTGAGGCTAACACAGAAGATTGTAGTTGACGCGTAGTTTTTGTTTTAATCGTGAAAAATGAAATAAAGAATAGAAAAATCGTATTTCTGAAAAAACTACACAACATGTGAAAAAATTAGGCAACAAAACTTCTCCACCGTTTTGGACAAACTTTGATCGAGTGCGCA
>WSXT02070298.1:0-12332 GCA_011762715.2 Neuroterus valhalla | reverse complement strand
ATAACATTTTGCTGCCCTTGAGTGGGCCCCACATTCATTTTAGTCCCGGGCCCCGTGAAGCTTTAATCCGCCCCTGTATATTATGAATATACTATATTAATTATTGGTATGAAAATATTCAACTAATAATAATTATTTATTGTGATTTTTAGTCTATATTCATTCTGCCTACGATAAGAATTTGTGTATGGAATTTAATATTTGTGTACGGGATTCATTTACTTTTGCACATCAAAAAAATTGAACATTTAATTCGGAAAATCTTCCAAACAACAATATAAACTATTTGCATAAAGTATGAGAAACGATCAATTATAATTTTCTTGTAACATTCTCATTCTGGATCTCCACGTTTGGAGACCCCCTCAGTCAGAAGAAACTATTTTTACGGAGGTGTCTATTTGCATGTCTGTAGCCTGTAGTCTGTAGTCTGTAATCTGTATACTTGATAACTTTCGAAAGAATGATCATATTGGATTTTGCTTTGGCACACTTTTTTAAAACTGGAAAATAAAGGACGAGTTCGTTACCCAGCTGTTTTGGATGAAAAATCGAAAAGGAGGAGCCCTACAAGATGGTGAATACAGCCTTTTGGATTTTTTCAAAAAATCGAAAATTCACATTTTTATCACACAAAAAATAATTTAAAAAAAATCTTTGAACTCGATAACTTACGAAAAAATGATCATATTTGACTGCGCTGCGGCACCCATTTTTAGGGACCAGAAAGACAGTTCAAGTTTGTGAAACCAGTTATTTTGGATGAAAAATCAGAGAGAGGAAGCAATTTGAAAACTTTTTTGGACTTTTTTTTCAAGACTCGAAAATTCTAAGTAGAATTTCTTTTAGTTGGTGAAAAGTGAAACAATTTATCATCCCGATTTTTTTCTGATAAAAACAAAATTGTCAGAGTTGTGGCATTTTCAGAATGCAAAAAAATAAAAAAAATAAGAATTTTTAGCTCAATAACGCAAGATTGGAAAGAAAGTCAAAGAGAAAGAATGTTTCTTTCTGGGAGCCCTACAAGATCGTGGATACAACTTTTTTAATTTTCTCAAAAAATCGAAAATTCCTATTTTGATCGCTCAAAAAATAATGAAAAATAGAAAGATTCATTTTTTAGTCAAAAAATGCAGGCTACGGGAAAATATAAATCAAATAAACTTGTGCACCAAAAAAAGATCTATAAATTTGGTGAAATAACTTTTTGATAGGAAAAAGAGTTTTTGCTTCATTTATGGAAAACCATCAAATGAATTCATTTCAATCAGGAAAAATAACCATAAAAATTAAATAATAAAATTTCTGAAAAAATGACTAGGGCTAATACAGAAGATTGATAGAGAAAAGTTGTTCACCCGAAAGATATCTACAAGTTTGTTATAATTTTTCCCATTGGAAGCGTAGTTTTTGTTTCAATCGTAAAAAGTAAAATTAAAAATTAAAAATTTGAATTTCCAGAAAAACTACACACCATGTGAAAAAAATTAGTCAAAAAAAATTTCTCTACCGCTTTGGACAAACTTTGATCGAGTGCGCAGCACGAGAGACGCGATGAGAATGTATTCGTTAAAGCCGGAGAAGCTTTAACAAAAGAAAATTCACACTCATCAAGCTAAAGTAGTCGACGTTTCGCTTTTGCGTTTCACAAGCTTTTTATACAACTGTATAGGAAGGTACAAAGGCCGAGCGCATAGCGCCGGGTTAAATTCATAACCGAGCGCGGAGCGCGAGGTGAGATTACCATCGAGCGCAAAGCACAAGATCCAAAAGACGCGCGCCCTAGGCACGCTCAAATTTGTGAGCAACGCGCGAAGCGCGCGATGGACTGTGCACGCACAGCGGGTAGATTTTTTTCATTATTTTTTGTGCGATCAAAGTAGGAATTTTCGATTTCGTGAGAAAATTAAAAAAGTTCTATTCATCAACTTGTAGGGTTCCCAAGAAGAAACATTTTTTTTTTCTGAGTTTCTTTTCAATCTCCCCTTATTTGTTATTTGTTTCAATTTTTACGTGCTGCGAAAAATTGTACTTGAAATTTTTGAGTCTTCGGAAAAAAGTCAAAAAAAACTTTCAAAATGTTCCCTTGATCCAAAATAGCTGGTTAAAAAAGTTGACCTGTCTTTTTGGTCCTCCAAAACGGGTGCCCAAGCACGCTCGAATATGATCAATGTTTCGAAAGTTATTGATTTCACAGATTATTACATTCTCATCATAATGAGAAGGTCATAGTTTTATGTGAAAATTGACTTTCGAGGAATTTATGAAATCTCCACGTTTTGAGACCTCCTGATTCCGATAAAGTAGTTTTTACGTTGGCGTATGTCTGTCTGTTGTCCTCGTTATCGTCGTCGGCTGTATACTCGATAACTTTCGAAAAAATGCTCATATTGGATTGTGCTTTGGCATACTTTTGTAAAAACGGAAAGGAAGGACGAGTTGGATAATCAGCTATTTTGGATGCAAAATCATAGAGTGGGAGCATTTTGAACATTTTTTTGGTCTTTTTTTTCAAGAATCAAAAATTGTAAGTACAATTTCTTGTAGCAACGTAAAAAGTGAAACAATTCATCCTCATCATTTTTTTCGATAAAAACAGAATTTCAGAGTTATGGTATTTTCAAAATTCAAAAATATAAACGAGAATGAGCATTTTTAGCCGAATGACGCAAGATTAAATAGGACAACAGAGAGAAAAAATGTTTATTCTTGGGAGCCTCACAAGATCGTGAATACACTTTTTTGAATTTTCTCAAAAAATCGAAAATTCCCATTTTGATCGCACAAAAAATAATGAAAAATAATCTGTGAACTTGATAGCTTTCAAAAGAATGATATATACTATCGTGCTTTGGCACCCATTTTTAAGGAGCAAAAAGACAATTCGAATTCTTTAATCAGCTATTTTGCATTTTGAAATTTTTTTCGGACTTTTTTTTCCAAGAATCAAAAATTGTAAGTACAATTTCTGGTAGTAGGTAAACAGTGAAACAATTTATCCTCATGATTTTCTTTGATACAATCAAAATTGTCAAAGTTGTGGCATTTTCAAAATTCGAAAATGTAAACGAAAATGAGAATTTTCAGCCAAACAACGCAAGATATGAAAAAAAGCCTAAAGAAAAAAAATAGTTTTTTTGAGAGCCTTCCAGGATGATCTTTACAACTCTTTGAGTTGTCCCGAAAAATAAAAATTCAAATTTTGGTCGCACGAAAAATAATTAAAAATAGAAAGTTTAACTTTTTTGGTCAAACTATGCAAGGTACGGGGAAGTGTAAATAAACTAAACTTGTGCACCAAAGAAAGATATACGGCAAAATTAACTTTTTGATAGGACAAGTAGTTTTTGCTTCATTTATAAAAAATCAGAAAAACCTATAAAAATTAAATCATAAAATTTTTGAAAAAATGACTAAGTCTTACACACAAGATTGATTGAGAAAAGTTATTCACCGAAAAATTTCTGTAAATTTGTTATAATTTTTCCCATTGGACGCTTAGTTTTTGTTTCAATCATAAAGAATAAAATTGAAAATTGAAAAATTCCACTTCTAGAAAAACCACACAACATGTGAAAAAAATTAGGCAACAAAACTTCTCTACTGCTTTGGACAAACTTTGATCAAGTGCGCAGCACGAGAGACGCGATGAGAATGTATTCGTTAGAGCCGGAGAAGCTTTAACAAAAGAGAAATCACACTCATCAAATTAATGTAGTCGACATTTCGCTTTTGAGTTTCACAAGCTTTTTATACGAATGAAGAGAGGTACAAAGGCCGAGCGCGTAGCGTGAGGTAAATTCATAACCGAGCGCGGAGCGCGAGGTGAGAATACCATCGAGCGCGAAGCGCGAGATCCGAAAGACGTGTGCCTTAGGCGCGCTCAAAGCTGCGAGCGAAGTGAGCCGCGCGCTATGGCGTTATTTGGCTAAAAATTCTCATTTTCTTGTATATTTTTGAATTTTGAAAATACCATATCTCTGACAATTTTGTTTTTATCGAAAAAAATTATTACGATAAATTGTTTCACTTCTTACTTGCTACAAGAAATTGTTCTTAAAATTTCTCAATCTTGAAAAACAGTCCAAAAAAAATATTCAAAATGCTTCGCCTCTTTGATTTTTCATCCAAAATTGCTGGTAAACGAACTTGTCCTGTCTTTTTGGTCCTTGAAAATGTGTGCCAAGGGGCAATCCAATCCAATTAGTCTCTCAAAAGTTATCGAATATACAGACACCAACGACGACGACGACAACGACAACAGACATACAGACACAAATTTAAAAACTACTTTTTTGGAATCAGGAGGTCTAAAATGTGAAGATTTCCTAAATTCCGCGAAAATCAATTTTCACATAAAACCAAAAAGTTCTCATATGATGAGAATGTAATAATCTGTGAACTTGATAACCCTCGAAAGGATGATCATATTCAATCGTGCTTAAGCATTCATTTTGAGGGGCCAAAAGTACAAGTCGAGTTCGTTAACCAGCTGTTTTGGATCAGAAATAAATATTTTGTCTTTTTTTCGATGACTCAAAAATTTCAAGTACGGTCTCTTGTAGTAGGCAAAAAGTGAAACAATTTTCCCTTATTATTTCCGTTTATAAAAAACAAAAATTGTCGAACTGTGGCATTTTCGAAATTCAAAAATTTGGGTGAAAATGAGAATTTTCAGGTAATATCGCAAGATTGAAAAGAAACTCAGAGAGCAAAAATGTTTCTTTTTGGGAGCCCTAAAAGATCGACAAGGTACGAGGTATATAAATTAACATTAGGAACATTTGATGCATTAGAGTTAGAGGTAATGTAGAAAAGTTCGCGTTTCGGACAGATTTTTTTTTGTTTTATTTGTGACAACGCTTTCCAAACAATGAAAAATTCAATTTTCTAGCCAAACTATGCGAGATGTATATATCAGTGGCGAGTATTGTAATGAGGATGTGTTCCTTAAGGCCAGCAGAGTTTTAGGTAAACTTAATATGAAAAAAAATTTCATCAAATATGAAAAATGATTCAATAATCTTCATAGAAGTGGAGGTTTTCAACAGTTTTGCAATATTTGAAACTCTGTGTATGCATTACACTGTAAACTGAATCAAGCACGTATGAAGCCGAGCTTAAAGCGCGATGTGAAAAACAAACCAAGCGCGTTGCCCGAGGTATATACATTATTGAGCGCGAAGCGGGAGATCCGAATGACGCACATCCTAAGAGGTGAAACAAATATTTAAAAAAACAGATAAAACAAATATAACAAATATAAAAAACAGCATAATTGTGCTTTCGAAAAGTAAATAATATTGAATTTGTAGAACTTTTTTGAAAATGCCATAACTCTGACAATTTTATTTTGATAAAAAAGAATCATTAGGAAAAATTAATCCACTCATAACTTACCACAGAGAGCCGTACTTAAGATTTTTGAGTCTTGAAAGAAATGGTCTCTGGAATTTTCAAAATACTCCAACTTTTTGAATTTCCATCCAGAATAGCTGGCTAACGAACTTGACCTTCAGTTTCTGTCATTGAAAGAGTCTACTAAAGGCCAATCATATCGCTTAGTTTTTTTAAGAGGTATCGTGCTCACAGATAGACAGACATACATACATACAGACATACAGACAAAACGCGGACATTTGACAAAAATACTATTGTCATAAATAGCACATTTTCTGTTGTTTGCAATGGGTTGCAAAATGAATCGGATTTGAAAAACAACATTCCAATCAGTATTCAAAATTTGCAAAACTTTTGCTTTTTTCGAACGCTAAAAATAGGTTGATAATTTTTTTTTAATTTTACCCTAATTTCCGTGATGCAGACAGGGTTGCAAAAAAATTATATGATTTTAAAGACAAGCATCTATGTTTGCAACTATTCTTGAAAACTTTTGTAATTATTTCTGGATCTTTTTGAATAAAAAAAACTATTATTTTATTATTTTATTTTTTTATTTTTATATTTTATTTTTTCTTTTAATAATACATTTTCCGTTGTTTGCAATGAGTCGCAAAATGAATCCGATGTTAAGGACAATATTTCAATCAGAATTCAAAAGTTGGAAAACTTTTGGATTTTAATTGGCAAATGGGGATAAAATGGTTGCCACAAACCCCTGCGTCTAGGCAATCCGGCGCCATAGCAGGGATCGTTTATGAAAGGGGCTCGTTCAACCCAGATGGAGACTTCTCCGCTCCTCTTTAAACATTTCTTGGTTCATCCGTAACAAACAAATTCTCGCGGAATTAAACTTGCCCTCTATCTCCAATGCCGCTCGCACGCATGCTGCAAAACTACGCCTTTCAGTGGCTAATTACCCAAATCCCTGCATCAATTCACTTGCAAACTATGCAAGTAAAACTTCCGAACGCTTTAGGAGGCCTTGCCTTCTGGTCCCTCCGCCATAATTGAGACATTAATAGCTCTTATTTTCCATGTTTCGCTCTAAGTGCGAGTGTCCTTGCAGTATATCTGGCTTGGACCACCAATTCCGGAGTCCGTTTCTTATCATTTCCATTTGGTTTATAACCTACTAGGTTGGCAACCAGTCGAGGAGGACTTTTAGTCGGTAGGCGCACTATGCGAATCCGACACTACCCAGTTTCCCCTGAGTGTCTTTCTGAAGATTTTACCTCCTCGGCCCCATCAAACAAAAAAAAAAAAAAAAAAAAAAAAAGAAAAACCAGATGGAGACTCGGTGGACGACAGTGACCCTGCCTGGACACGGTCTCCAAGTCCATCAACGCCGAACCAATGACGACCCAGGATACCCCTGGATTGCTGCGCAGGTTCGTTTTTTTATCTGGGTACGCTGCTTTAGGCTCCAGAATTTTCACATTGAACTAAGTAATTCTTTTCAGGCCCCGCCGTGGCTATCCTTCCCCTTTCGTTTCCTTCTAGTATACCTGGGTACGCTGCACAAGATCCAGGCACCCGTTTGCTCTCATTTCTTTTTTACGGTATATCATTATTTTATTATCTGGGCACGCTGCACAGGCTCCAGGCTTGTATCTCTATTATTGTTAGCTGGGTACGCTGTTTAGGCTCCAGACAAATTGTTATAGGTGAAAGACGCGGCGTTGGGTGACCACGTACGCGAGTCTTCGCGTGAGGTCACAAGACTGATTTTTCAAACTAGAGCTTCCGTAAAAATTATTGTAATCTATGTGTAACAGTGCTGTGATTCATAGTGACAATAAAAGGACACCGTTTTATTTGGTAAATAGTTGTTATTCAATTAACTCCTTCCCCTAGGTCGATGAATAATAAATTTCAATTGATGATTAAAAGAATGGTAGAAATTTCTTTCTTTAACGTCTGGGCAAAACTAGGTTCCAATAAGAAGGATAATAAACACCTCAAATGCGACATCTTCCAGACCAATAGTCTATTGGTCTGGAAGATGTCGTATTTGAGGTGTTCATTAACCTTCTTATTGGAAATTTGAATTGCATATAATTTATAAATTTAAAAAATTAAGAACTATTACATTGGCGCCCGAACAGGGACCCAGAGGTGAGGTGTAATTGAATCGCAGACTCAAGTAGTGTCCTTAGATCTGAGCATGCCACGTACAGGAGGTGGAACAGACAAGCGGATGGGTGAATTGATTGCGGAACAAAGCCTGCCCGAAAGAAATTTTCAAGACAACTCAGCAAATACTCCTCCGAACGCAGATGGTATGCTGGCCGAGGAAGAACAGGGGGCAATAGGTCCACTGTCGCCTCCCATTGGATTAGACTACGCCTTACCAGGTCCCGCCTACACTGGTGCGACACCTAAAAGGAATATCTTGGAAAGACAGAAAAGCCTGAAAGAAGAAATCCATGATACCAACCACAGTAACGTACTGCGAGAAAAGGAATACAGCCCGGAGAGAATGGACCTGACCAGCAGATACGATGAACTGCATGAGGTGCGGTTTCAGGTAGTTGAAGGTAAATTTGTGAATTTTATCGAACGCTCAGCCACCATGAACCAACGCATAGCTGACCTCTCAGAAGAAGGAACCAAGATGAACTCCCAGGAAGTTCAGAGGATGGAGACGAGGCAAAAGTATCTTGGTGGACAGGTTCGAGATCCTCTACAGGGCAACATCGGTGATCTGGATGCAAACGTGGGTCCAGGAACTTTGAAGTTAACGCCGAAAACACCTATTTTTGAGGGAAATACGTCCCCTATCAAATTTCTGGGAGATCTAAAAGATTTCTGGGCAGCGGTGAGACCAACACGTGCACAGACCGCCTTTATCATTGGAAGCTGTTTGCGAGGCACCCCAAAGGATTGGTGGGACCTTGTGAAAGAAGATGAGGACAACATGGAAAGTTTCTGCGAGAAATTCAAGGAGAGGTACTGGGGAAAAAGTACCCAATACAATATAAAGTCGAAGCTTGAGTTCGGACATTACCAGTCCTGCCAAGATACGCTCATGACTGCGTACGCCATCAAGCTATTCCGAGAAGCGAAGAGTCTAACCCCTCCATTCATGAACAAGGAAATCATCCTGAAATTGGCCCGACACTTTAAAGAAGAGATCAGAACCGTCATTGTCGGAAGACCAATCTCTTCACTAGGAAGTTTGCTGGGTTTGTTGCAGAGATTTGACAAAACTGGACCTCTTAATTCAATGAAGGTGGAACCCAGCACACTTACAGGGGGAAATGAAACTTGGAGGAGCAGAACAGTGAATTCCGGACCATACGCCCATCAGCATCAGAATGAGAGCTTTCCCTACAAACCTGGAGACTTTCCACCAAGAGCAGGGAAAGAAGGAAATTGGAGGGATTCGATAGAAGCAGGGACACAGGGCAGAGAAACGTCAGGCGCCTCAATATAATCGAACAAAACTATGGAGAATCTGAAACGATAATACAAGAAGCGACAAACGAAATAATCTCGAAAAACTAATCACATCCGTATGTCCAAGCATATCCCTTACTTCTAAAGATACGTATACAGAGATATAGTCTTAAAACATATAGACACCTTGAATTTCGTTTCAGACGGGAATTACATGAGGATGGGCTGGATTCGATCGTTCTTCACATCTCAACGATAGAAAAGGTGGAGTTTGAGGCGATGGCACCGGATTCGAACAACACCCATTAGGGTTTCAAGAAGTTCCCTCAGTAGGAAAACTTCTCGGGAAGGGGGCAGTTGTAATGGTGGCCACGAACCCCTGCATCTAGGCCCGATTCTTCAGCAATTTCTGGCATGGGGAATTCCCCACCCGCCTAAATTTCGGGTGGGGACCGCTCCATACACCTTGTAGGGAAACCACCGGCCATGTCTGGTAGTACGGCACGGCCAACGCTAGAGTACGCAGGACCGGTAGGACGAGCCTTCTCGAAACCAGGGCTAGTGGAATCGGTTATAAAAGGGGCTCGTTCGACCCGGATAGAGACTCGGAGGACGACTGTGATCTTGCTTGGACACGGTCTTCAAGTCCATCAACGCCGAACCGGTGCCGACCAAGGATACCCCTGGATTGCTGCACAGGTTCGTTTTTTCATCTGGGTACGCTGCTCCCGGCTCCAGACTTTTTACATGAAACTAAGGAATCCTTTTCAGGCCCCGCCGAGGTTTTTCCTTCCACTTTTGTTTCCTTCTAGTATACCTGGGTACGCTGCACAAGCTCCAGGCACCAGTTTGCTCTCATTTGTTTTTTACGGTGTATCATTATTTTATTTATCTGGGCACGCTGCACAGGCTCCACACTCGTATGTTCATTATTTTATCTGGGTACGCTTTTAGGCTCCAGACTTGCTCATATTTTTTGTTGTTATTTCTCTGGGTACGCTGCTCGGGCTTCAGACCTCTAGTATTGAATTCGTTACTTTATTCTATCTTGGAACGCTGCACAGACTCCAGACCCGTATCCTGCCCAGGCTCTAGGCTTGTATCTCTATTATTGTTAGCTGGGTTCTCTGTTTAGGCTCCAGACAAATTGTTATAGGTGAAAAACGCAGCGTTGAGTGAGGTCACAAGACTGATTAATTAAACTACCCTGTAAAAAGAAGAGCATTGATGTGGATAACGTGGCATTAAAAAAATTGTACACTTCGATGCCCATAAATCCAAACGAATTCCGTTTTTGTCTGAATACGCTTTCTGGCATTCGATTGTTTTTGTTTGGATCATTTTGAATCCACACAAAAATTGTGGCATTAAAGTGGCTTCATTGCGATGGCATCGATTCAATGCCATTGAAATACCCTATTAGTTGAATGCCATGTAATGCCGTCAGTGATCAAAGGTATGTCATGAAACCAATGCCTTTCAATGCTGTTGAATTACCAAATCAGTCGAATGCCACTTAATGCTCTCCTGGCGGGATATATCGAATGCAATAAATGCAGTTGAATGCCGCTAAGTGCGCATTCGGGCAAAAACGGAATTCATTTAGATTTATAGGCATTGAAGTGTACAATTTTTTGAGTGCCATGTAATCCACTTCAATGCTCTCCTTTTTACAGGGTAGAGCCTCCGTACAAATTATTGTTATCTATGTGGAACAGTTCTGTGATTTATAGTGACAATAAAAGGACACCGTTTCATTTTTTAAAAGTTGTTATTCAATTAACTCCTTCCCCTGGGACGATGAGTAATCAATTTGAATTGCATATAATTTATAAATTTTAGGAATTAAGACTATTACAGTGATAAGAAACAACATGTTTTCGATTGAAAATCGTTTCCATACTGTATTCGAGGTCGCAAGTCCAAAAGCAAATGTTAATTGCTACTTTCATCAATTCGAAAAGTTTGCAAAACTCTTGTTATTTTGTCCACAATTACAACAACAACATTTAATTATCCGCGATTTTCGACATGTTGCGGTCAAGATAAAGGGTTGCAACTTCATAGTCAGTATCACTTAAGTGTACTTAATGCTTAACGGAAGTTTGGCAACTTCTGTAATTATAGATGAACTTTCTGTTTTCCATGTCTATTTCTACTGGCCTATACTCCGATTGCAGAAGTTACGTAAACTTCGAAAATGATACTCCCAAGTTTACCTTGTAATGACAAGGAAATTGAAAATAATTAACCTCAATTCTGTAATATTAAATTTTTCATGAAATCGCTTATTCCATCAGTAATTGTAAAAGTCTGGTGTATACGAAAACAGAATGAGAAATTAGTGAGAGAAATTCCAGTAATCGATTCAAGTTTTTCTGCTTTCCAATAACCGACCAGAATGATCAGAAAAATGAAAATTCAGATATAGTGACCTAATTTTTGAAAACAAGAAAGGGATATGTCAAAGCCTTCCAACAAGCCATGCTAGCCATATTCAGTTGAAGACAAAAATCTTTACAACTGGGATTGGTTTAGAGGGTTAAGATGCTAGGCCTGTATTTACCCTAGGGAGTTTCTTCATCTCAAGCTCTTCTTATGCTGCAATTATGAATAATAAACAGTTACTTTACGTCCTAATGATAAGATAACGTGAAACCTTAGATATTAACTTTTTAATCTATCATTATATTGTATTTGAATATGCAATTAAAAATTTCATGATGTACCTTTCACATGACCTTTTTCATCATTGATGTTGTCCGCTTCTGAATCAGAGTTTGGCACAGGCTTGTAGTCCTTAGAGAATGTTTTGTGAGTTCCATTAAGTCTCCTGTCTTCATCGGTAGCAGGTTTGAAACCCACACTTTTAACTCCAGCTGTTCCTATAAGTGCTTCTTTAAATGGCGGTTGCCACATTTGAGAACTTGTGGAACCTGAGCGATTTCTTTTCCTTTTACGGTCTTTTCGTGCACTCCGTAGAACTTCATATATACAACCTAAGACCGCAGCTACAAAAACACAAGATAGTGCAGTAAAAATATATGCTCCAGCTCTTTGTTCTTCTCGTGTTGCGTCTAGATACTGAGCGATATATTTTGTCCTCTCTGGTGGATCCTCTACCCATGCTTTGTCTCTGCTCTGCAATCATATATGAAATAATGAGACAATTAAAGACTCAAAGTGATTTCGTTCGAAGGGTGAAGAAACTGTGACGTTAGAAAGTGCGAAAAGACGATGGAGAGAAGTAGAGTCGTAGATGCGATGAGAGAAATAGATACAAAGATTCGAAGTGAGGGGAGAAAAGATAGGAAGTGATCAAAGTGCTAATGGTAGATGCATGCAAATAAAAAAATTAACACAGTTCGGTTGTATTTCCATTTGCGAACGCATAGAGATACGACACTCATTAAGAAATATTTGTTAAGACCTTTTTCTTCGGTACAGTCGAAAAATGCTACTTGGTGGGTACCTATCACCACTACGTAGCGCGTCCCCAGGTTGCGGATAGAGGGAAGGCCCCTGAGGTT